>BMAO01023400.1:0-33062 GCA_019973975.1 Trichonephila clavata | reverse complement strand
AATATAATGGAATATTTGATATGTTTAAAAAATTCAGTGTTTAGTAAATGAAGCTTTGGCAACATAATGCGTATTTACAACAATTGTTGAATGGTGTATGGGCCACTTGATCTCTGAAGAGGTCTTCATCCCCAATCTTGATATTGGGAGTTAAGCATTTAAAAGATAGAGCTTGCCATGATAGTTAAAGGTAATAAAATTAAAATTAAAAGTTAGAAGTTAAAAAATAAATTTCTCGTTGATTTTAAACACATTTACAACTTACGATATAGTAACAAATAAAATAAAGACATATTAATTGAAAAACTTACATAGAGCATTTTAATTAAAAAAATTTACATTGCAAAAGAAAGCATCAATTGCATTAAAATGCTTAAATTTCAAGTAGCGTTATCAATATATATAGCGTATTCCATGTATTTCATTCCGTACAGCCAAAATAGCTGATAAATCGTTGTTGCAGTTTCACGAAGCTCATCGTACACTGATTAGTGATTTTATGCTTAAAGACGAGAAAAAGTGTTGTTTCTCTTTGTTTCTAAGCGACAATCGGTGGCTATGCCATGCTGTTCAGTATTCTGGTAACATCACAGAAATTATATACAGCTTGAATGTGAATGCAAATTTTTGTGTTCCCATTAAAATTCTATCTTCCACTTGTTCTCATATATCACTTGTAAACACATAGGACTTTTCTGTACTGAGTTACTAGGATAGAAATTTGGAAGTGCTACACGTTATTGTATTTCAACCTTCTGAACATCGAGAAAAATACTGAAAATTAACAAATGAAATGCTTTTTACTAGATTAACCCTGTTATGAATAGCCCTCGAAAAAACATCAAAAAAAAAAGTTGTCATGATAATTTGCCAAATTGTTTTTTAAAATATGCTTTATATTTACTGTGATACCACATGTATCAATTTGTGTGTGAGGCACTGTCAGAAGAAGCTTTCGATGTGGTGAATGCGTGGTTCTTTACTGGTAAATGAAACTGAGAAACAAAGAAATATGTTATATATATAGTATATATATATATCACACACACACAGTAACTGTTTTTATTGATTTTTTAAAAAGAAAAACTACTTCTATATACACGATTGTAAGAGTGATATATAGTATTTGTGTATTCCTTCGAAAATATTTAAAGAATATTTGTTTTTATTCTCATATATTTTTATAATTTTCATTTGATATAATTTTTTAATTTCTCATCCTAGAGGCCAAGATAGTTTTTTTTATTATAATCGTAAAAAGTGGACTTTAGTCTTGTAATTATTATTACATTTGTAAAATACATATCTGCAATTTCAAATTTGATAATTACGCAGTGAAATCTAGACATTAAGATACTTCAAAAAGTTTATCAAAAAAAAAAAAATGCTATATATACCTACTATTGGAACTCCTAAATTAAGTTCATTTTGCTTATCTCTGCGGGTTATTATTATAAATAAATATGTACATTTTAAAAGAAAGATTCTATGTAAAAAGCAAAAACTGTCAACAATGAGAAGCAGGAACTGATTGGCTGGGAACATGTGATTGCATCCATCATGTGATTATGATATCATGTGAATAGAGCAATTTACACCTAAATGAAAATAAATTAACTAGTTGGATTTTTATCAGCTTTAAATATATATTTTTAAAGCAATTTTTTTCATAAAAAAACTTTTCAGATATGTTGGTAAGAGATAAATATTTCAAGGCAAGCTGCCGTCATTGAGTAAGATGAAAAAAGAGTAATACAATTAAAAATAATTATATTACATTAAACTCTCTAAAAGTCCCATTTGTATAAAAATTGATTGGAAAAGATTTATGGCGTATATATTTTATACACAAATGTGGACTCAAAAATTGGACATAGAAACGATATTACTAAAAATAATCGTAATTATATAAAACTAGACATGCACTGGTGTAAATATCATATTTGAAGCAAATCACACTTGTCGATCATATTATACCCACTTAATGTAGATCGTAGTGTCATGTTAATGAGTGACTTAACGTTGAATTTATAATTTAGTAATAGGTTTGCCTTAACCTTATTTGCGTAATCTTTCCACTTCAATTATGCAAAACGTGACTTTGAGTTCACAAGATGGTTTGAAATGTACAAACAAATGGAAAGGTGAATAAGGTAAGGCGTTTTGGAGATGGGCGTAAGAGAGTAATAGCTTTGAGTAATGAATTCTAATGCAAAATACATGACTTTGCAAATGATTAGCTGTAAAGAAATAGTAGACCCATCAAAATCCTAGAATCAAACAACAAGGAATAGTAGTAAAATGCAGAATTTGCAGAGAAAGAATTGCTTTCGTGTATATATATATATCTGTTGATACATGAAAAATTTGAGCCAGATGGGTCCCACTCATGCTTTTCCGATAGAATCAAGTACTGAAAAATTCACTTTGAAACTGAAGTAAGAAACACTGCAGGGAAATATATGTGATGTTCTTTGAGTTTATTGTTTAAAACCATGAAAGCGCAAAAACACACAAATAAGATTAACTATACCATCATTAAGGCATCAACTAAGGAGCAGATTAGAAAAAAGGAACTGCAGTTCAGAAGGGACACCTAATTATATTTTACAATTCTGAATATAAAATTCAAAAACTCAGAGGGATTGAAAAAATTTAGAAGTTAAGGATGTTTTTTTTATAAAAAAAGCTTATTTTCAAAAGGACAATTATGGAGTCTCTCACAAAGACCTCAATGCGAAATTAATACTGGAAAGAAAAAAATTCACAAGAGATATATCAAAGTGTCAATTAGGAATAACAAAAACCTAAATAAATTTTGGATTAAGAGTATTAAAAAAATATCGGTTACGGGCACTTACGTATTATACTGTTGACTTATTTCGTCGAATCAAAAGAGTCGCCTAAAACCACGATATACATCCAATAGTAGAAACTGTTCCCCGCATGTTAGAACGCTATTGGTGATATTTTTTGAATTGCCGACGTCTTTTGATTTGGCAAAATTGGGCGACGGTATAATTTTTAAGTACCCAATTATGAAATAAAACAATTAATTATAATAAATTAATAAAAAAATTTATGAATGAAAAAAAAATCAATCATTGTATAGTAAAAAAGCTACACTTCAAAATTATACTTGTAACAATTATGTTACTTGGCGCCTTTACTTAGAGAACTTTGGTTTTGGTAAATCCCATGCCAAACAATAATTTAATTTTTTGATAATTGAAAGAAGTATCTCATTAAAACGTTCATTCAGGAGTATAATGAATGATAGTTGTTAAAAGAACAAGCTGCAGTTTTTAGCCAAGTGATTATCAATACTGTATGAATGCTGCGTAGGAGTGAACTCCTTATAAAATCAAACAACGTGTCTCCTACTCGAAAGTTAAAAGACAAAAGATTCTAATTCAGTTTTTCGATTGATGTCTTTGAGAAAAAAAATACGTGATTAATTTTATAAATATTAACATTTTAAAATTAGTTTTTGATAACACTTTATTATCTCAGTAAAGTGCTTTAAAATTCTCCTAATGAAAAAAATCCTCTTAAACGTTTTACAGATATTAAGAAATTATAAAATTGTTTTAATAACTTATTTTAAGTGGTTTGAGGGGTTTGTTACAAAAAAGAGAAGAGTGGAGTTCTGATGTAAGAGTTAAATTCAATGTGGAGATTTGTTCCTTGCGAATGGATAAATTTCAATTAATTACGGTCAAGTGACGAGAGCGATATATAAGATAGTCTTTTCTCTCCTAGCTTCTTCATCAGAAAATTGAGAAATTTGAAGCTTTGTTTGATTTTAAGTGGGGAAAATTTCCGATATTCTGCTTAAATATCTTTTTTTAAAATTACAATTTGAATTCCTGACATATAATATCGACTATGAAGCTGGCGACCTTGATTACATAATAATAAGGAATGAATTAAGTAGCATAAAATATATTCAATTATGTATGATAATAAACTATTTATGTAAATTGGTTATAAAATTTATTTCAATTTTTAAATAATTCATTTTGCTAAACATTTTCTCAAATGCGAATTTCTATCTAATACTATTCTGGGATATTATTGTGATATTACATTTGGTGCCGAATATAAACATGTCCTTCCTTTATTCTATTACAAATACACTTTTCATAATTATCAACATTAAAAATTTATATATATATATATACACATAAAATTTTGGAATGACATGTATAGCAGAATATATTTAAAAATAATGTAACTAAATATAAATACTAATAAAAACTAAAAATAAAGGTACGTAATTTTATAAAACTATTAAATTATTATTTTAAGTTTATCTCTTAATAAAACAGAAATACTAGATAAACTGAAAAAAGATTTAAAAAAAAACTGCACAAATAATTAGAATAGCGCAACTTTTTTTTATAATTCCAAGAATACATTAAAGATTAAAAAGTAATATATTTTTGTTTCTTTTTCTCCGAAAAATTGAAGTTTTTCGCATTAGTCTTGTACTTAACTTTTATCGATGTGTTAATCGATAAAAGAGAGATTATACGATTTTCTCGCTTATAATACATGTAGTACGTTTTCTTAAGCGACGTTCTTAGAATTTTTTTCCAATCTAAAAATATCTAATATGAAAAAAAAAAAATTAATTTTTTAAAATCAGGGCAAATTTTATCTACATTACATATATAAGTAAAATTGTATTGTACTATAATAAAAAAATGCTAAAATGCATTTTTTAAATGAATTATTAAATGAATTATGTAATAAGCTATATAATGTTTTAAAAATGTCATGATAATGATAGTAATATGATAACATTTCATGACAGCATTTAAGAATTTCAATGTAGCATGTTATATTTATAATATGGTTAATAGAAGTAAGCCAGTATTTGTTATGTGAGGAAACTACTATAATGTTAATTACACTAGAAATTTATAAAAATTACGCATTTGCACTGTTTGATGTAATGTAAAATGTTTTAGATGGCATCAATTAATGCTTTATGTGTAAAGTAACATTAAAAAGTAAATATTCAACATTACAATTTTTATTACATTACCTTCATAGTATTTTATTAAAACTATACATTTATATTATCTATTATGTAAATTATTTTAACAGATAAATGAGTTAAAAATTTATGAGGAGCAGAAAAAATTATCCTTGAGCATAAGTATCTCATATCAATAAAAACCCTCAATTTTCAACTTTTAATACAGGATGATCTTCCTTAATTTCAAAATTTTATTCTTCATTAGAATGGTCACTCAAACTTTATCTGAAAAGTTTTATAAATATATTAATTATAATTTTAAAAATGAGAAATAAACTTTTAAGTTCTAACAAGGAGCCTAAAATTCGAAACGAACTTAACCCCGAGACTTTTTTCTGCTACCTTAGAAATGGAAATATTATTAAAAAATTTCAAAACGTTTTGAAGACTTTCAAAAATTATTAATTTAAAGATTTATTCAGTGCATTTTAATGAATTATTTGTTGTTATAAAAAAGATACAATAAAAAATTTTCTGCAATTAAAAATACTTGTGGAAGTTATGGTTATTTTTAAACTGAGATTAGATTATTGAGATAAGAAGTTGATGAAACAGAGAAGCCCACAGAAAGTTACATGTTGAGTATAAGAAGATTTATGAGATCTATGCTAAAATGAATAGTCCAGAAAGAACTAAATGAAAAAAAAAAATATGTAGAGGATTTTCAAAGAGAAGTAGCTTTTCTTCTCGAGGAAATCTCTAACACATCAGCTTTATTGGTGACAATTAAGGAATAAGGGACTTTTTTTATCAGCTTATGTTTCCAAGGATAGTTATTCCAATTCGTAAGAAAAAACATGTAACTCCAATTATTCAGGATGGATTCTATTAATTTGTAATCCAGAAAGAGATAAAGAGGAAGATTGTGTGACAGAGAGATAGAGAAAAAAAGAGATAAAGAGAAATAGAGAGAAAAGAAGAGAAATAAAGAGAGTGATAGAGATAGAGGATAATCGTAAATGATATCTTATTTCGTAACAGAAATTCAACTATTCGAAAAAATGATACTGTTTCATTCTTAATAATGCACATATTTTTTGATTTGCATATTTTAAATCATTCATTCTATCGGAAATATCAGTTAATATATATTCGTGCTTCAAAAATCTTAAGGTTTTTCATTATTTTTTTAAAATTTTCAAATGATTTGGATAGGCAATCCAAAACTCCTTACTTCTATAAGCAAATTTAATTTTTCTAAAGACTATATAATTCAATTTAACATCATAATTTTCTATCAATAATTTTCCTTTTTAAAATCTCTAAATAAAAAAAAATGGAGGAATTTTTTCTGAAGAAATTCTGTAGCACGTAAACTAATTCAATGACTTAAAAACTTTTCATATTGATGATATTACTTTCAGTTGTTAATGATATTGTACTTTATTTATTATAAAATTTAAATAAAAATGTAATAAAGTAACTAAGTTAAAGAAAGCGAAAATTAAAGGAGCTACACAAAAATAAACGAAAAATGAATTTTGAAACACATTATCAAATAAGTTACGTTTTATTAGAGATGAGCCACTGATGTACATTTAGTATATTTAATTGAATCCCAAGACACGCTCATAATTTGTATGGTATACTTACAATCAGTTTTTATGGTACTAACTTCTAAGGAAGTGTCTCGTTATTTAGTGGCACGATGGTTCAGTAATGGCAGTTAAGACAAAGAAGAATTTTGTTACGAAACTAAAACTTTTAAAGTCAGCCCTTCCAGGAGGATGTCGATGGGCAATTTATAATAATATTTTTTAAAAAGTTGTAGTAAAAATTCAAATAACTAATTGTAGTTATAAATTAAAACTGGTGAAAATAAAATTATTTCAATACAAGCTTGAACTATTATTTTGAAACTTGTTTCAATTCAGATAAATAGGAAAGCACTTGTAGACAAAAAAAAAATAATTTCTTCTTTACCATTCTCTTTTGAAACCACATTTTTCTACATATGTTTGTTTAAAAAAAATTACTCCTTAAGTTTATGCTTTTTATCATTAAATGAAAAACAATCTTAACATTTCATGTTTTACCTTGGTTAAAGAAAATCTCGAATTATTAATTTATAAAACAATCTATATACATTGTTATATGGAATTTTAATAATCGGATAGTAGTAATGATACATAAAATTTTTTTCGCATTATTTGGGCCGTTATGGCTTACTTTCAGAAGACAATAACACAATTTAATAAAATAACTTCGTTATGACATAGAATTTTAATGATTGTCTAATATATATATATATTTAAGGCTGGCACAAAATCAGTTAACTTTCACAGTTATTTATGTGCGTATTTAATTTATTTAGCAGCTTGAAATCTCTATATTTAGAATATGTGACAGCTATAATTGATATTTAATGAATAAATCCAAACTATTGTAAAAGTTGGAAGCTTTCAAACTCGAAATAACTTACATAATTTAGAACTTCTAAAGCTTCCAAAAATATGTGTGACATTTTGACCTTAGACTCGCCTACGTATTATTTCTAACTCATTCCTCGAATCATAACACAGTATGTGGGATCAGAGAATTCTCATTCAAGATTGGAGTTTGGGGTACCTGACGTCACATCTGAAATCCACCTATAAAACGCAGGAAACGAAACTGCGCCGGAACGAAGTATTTTCTCCGCGCGTTCCAAGTCTGAGCGCTCACTTCATTCCTAGCTGGCCATTCAGATTTCCACAAACGAATTTCTCGCTTCAACAGACCTCCTGCATCCTCTCATCTCTACTCAAAGAGCCTTCTTCAAGTTAAATGTAAGTATGGGTCAACTGATAATAGTTGCTTTAAAATCCAATAAAGGAAGGAAAATAAAAATAAAATAAATTGCAAAGACATAAATATTTAAAAACATATTAAATAATTCTTTTTTCGGAATAAAAAACGTTTTTTCCTCATTTTAGACACTCAAACTATGCAAGCTGATCGTAAAGTTAAAGTTCTTAGCACTTTTAGAAAAAAAAAAATAAATATACTAGAAATTAACTTCATATTATACCCCTTTATTTTATTATAATTTATAAGAACTAATCACTTCTTATCCAGTTCGTAATTTTTTTTCGAAAAACAATTATTCATTTTAAAAGTATTAATCTCATTTTAATAGTTACGAAATAAATATTACCGTTATATAAATCTTTTTTTAACGATAACATATTTTTAATCTTCAATTTTACCAAATTTGAAATATAATATATATTACAGTTATTTTTCTTATCGTTACTGGTGCATAAATTAAAAATATAATTTTTCTAACACACTTGTATAAAGATAAAATAATATATGCATTCTCTTATAAGAAAGATAGTATATTTAGTTTTTATCCTATCCTTTTAGCTAGCGTTAAAATGCAAATTTAATTTTTTGGTGTAAAAGTCTGAAATGTTCCTTAAAGTATAAGAAACAATAATATTTATACACATTTTATAGAAGTAGAAATTTTATATAAAATGAGCAATCTATGTTCTGTTCTGTATACTTCATTGGCAAGTTGATGAAGTATTTTGTAGCATCATGTCAATAAAATGAATATAATGAAAAACGAGTGGAGTCGAATGCAATGCAATGCTCAGTATTATAACACTGATATTCAAGGAAATGAAAAATATTTTTAAAAAAAAAAACTGCTTTGATTTGATTATTTTAACAATGAATTGAGTATCACGAGATTTTAGACACAAAAGAATTTAAAGAAAGATTTCATTCGATTTATAGATAGCTTTTGTAAAAGCTCCTTCATCGTCAACTTTTATAATGAAAATCCTCTCTTTTTTTAAAAGAAATATACATTTAAAAACTTTTCGAATATTTTATGCCTAATATTTTTAATGCATTAATAAAATAATTTTGCTTTAGAAATTTAAAAATTTTTATCAAAGAAGCCTTGATCCTGATCATTTTATATTTTGAAATCGTCAAAATTTCCTTTTAAATAAAAGTAAAAATATTAACTATACCGGGAAAGTAGAAGTAATCTAATTCTTTAATTCAACTCAAAGAAGTTTAGCCTTGATTGTTAAAATCAAAATTGTCAATTAATTCAATTAATTTTCTTGTTTAAGGATAACTGAAATCTTATTATTTTATAAAAAAACCCCGTGTTATAAACTTCAGAAAACTATTTCTTGTGTTTAAACAAGAAATGACTAAAGGCGTAATTGATTATTTAAAAAAGGCTAATACCAGTTAAAGTTGACTTTCAATAGAGGGGAGATATATTTTTAATAAAATTTGCTTCGCATTGCCAAAAGATACAATCATTTTTGTATTATTTTGAAGACTCCCAAGTAGCAACTCAATCGAGATTCAGAGTTAAGTGGCTCGTTTCCAGTAGTCCTCGTGTAGCCTTAAAGCGCACTGCTAACAACCAATCAAATTAAATCCGTATTAAAAGTATTACTTGCATAAAATACTAAATATAACACAGTGATAGTAGCTGAGTTTTATATTTATCAAAAATATTGTACCAATATCCCAATTTATACAATTTTATAAAATTTGCTTAAAAACATCTAAATATTTTCAATAAAAATTTCAAATATGCTTTTACTGCGTTATTTCATACAATACAAAATATAAAATATGAAATGTAAAATAGATTTATATTAAAGTATCGTCATTTTTGAACATCACAATACATTTATTTTAATATTCAAGATTTTTAATACTGCGAAAGGAAGATATACTAAGTGTTAGTAATCTTAAAAGATTATATTTTATTTGTAATCTTCTCAAGTGTTTGCAATAGTTAGTTTCAATTTGATATTTCATCTTATTGCTTCTCATATTTGTCTGTGAAATCATGCTGGTTGTGTAAAATTAAATTGATAACGATTTCTTATGTAAAAATGCTAAAAGTTACATTTCATCACGTAATATGAAAAAAAAATCATCAAATAGTCTTCTGATTCAAAAAGACTTATGAATTTATATTATTTCTCTCATGAAATTTCAGGAATAAATCAAAGATTGAAGATGTAGATTAAATAAAATAATTTTTATAAAACACATAGTGCAAGAAATGAATCGGGTATAAAAGAAAATGTGTTAAATGTTAAGTATTAAGAAGTAATAAGTATTTCTATTACAATAAGATAAGCTACAAAAAAAATCCTTCTATTTTGGTTGAAATAATTTTGAAGTTTTGGATATAAGCAAACAAAAATTAATTTATTTCTTTTTCTCAAGGATTTCACGTATTATAATTTTTGAAAGTTATTGGGTTTGTTTTCTTTTTTAATGTAATAGTTTTTATAAACATTTTTGTTTATTACATTAAAGTATTGTTATATTGCTAGTTTTTATCATTTAGACAAGTAAGCAATGTTTTTCAGATACTCGATACTTTATTTCAGCGAATGAACTTTCCCCCCGAAATCTATGCCAAATTCATACGATATGTTCCTCACTTTCTCTTTTACGTGATAGATGTGTTTTTCGAAAAACAGAGTAAAACAGAGTAAAATGCGTACAAGAAAAAACTATTTAGAATTTAAAAAAAAGGAAAGAATTATCCAAAAATTGCACAAGAGGAAATGAGAAGTGTACCCATAAAAAAGTGTTAAAAGGAACGAAAAATAAGTTGTTCTCTGAAAAATATCATTTTTTAGATATGTATATTTATTTTCTTATATATTTCAAAAAGGATAAAAATTTAAAATTAAAAGTACCAAAGATACTATTAGTTATACGTATAGCGAACTATTGATAATCGAAGCAAATCAAAATCGTGGTCTTCACTAGAAATATCGTTACTATAACTTTCACGCACTAGAAATATCAATTACAACCGCTATGCTTGAATTCTAAGGAAAAGTTTTGCCCGATAATGAGATTTTGAGATTAACTACTTTCCAAAATATTTTACAATAATGTCTTTATTAGTTATAAAGCATATTATTTATTTATTTATTTTGCTCTTTTTGATTTTCTTAGTTATTATTTATTTATTTATTTTTACAATTTTTGGTACTTAGATAGACAGATTTTTAAACATCGTAGAAGCTTTCGTCTTTTAGATAAATGTTGAAAAATAATTATTCAGACTTATATCTTATTTAATACCCACTAAAATTAAACTAGCAGATAATTCAAAAACTCCATCCTCAGGTTTTCGTTTATCAATCAACGATCCTAAATCGTATAGAAGTAAATCAGTCGTGAAAAGAATAAGAACTGTTTATCCTTGAAACGTAATATTTCAAAATCGTATACAAAATGCTGTGCATAAAATTTTTTGATTTTATTCGGTTATATATAAAAGGCTTTAAATAAAACTGTCATTTTACGAATAATATTTTTTGAAATAATCTTTCTACTTGGAGCAACACACGAGAGTTATTGACAACGAAATTCGTATTCTCAAACCACATCCAAGAGATGAGTACAATGTCTGAGTTCGTATCTTACTTTCCTAATTTCTACACTTAATCATACAAGAACTTCAAAGATAAGTTTCATTTAGTATTTAATAACCTCATTAATCTTCGCAATGATCTCTAATTAACCTTTGGACCTCAACTTGAACATCACCCAATCATAATCCGTCTGTCGTAGTCGTGCCGTGGGTTCGAGTGGAGCTATAAGATCTGCCGTATACAGAAGCTGATGCACGTTAAATCTATCGAGGCTCAACGCACTCATGTTGGCACAGTATAAAAGTTGAAGACCGTGATGCCTCATCAGATGTCATCTTCGTCACTTGACTGATGTTCAAAAATAAGAGGTCCGTCACTAACAGTCCTCGAGCAGCTTCAGAGTGCAACGAAATTAAGCAATCAAATCATTATCTTTCGAATCACACGCGAATGTCTTCAGAAAATTTAACGTTAAATTTGCGCAGACGCAAAACTGCAAAAAATATTGCAGTACCGAAATATTTCGTTTTTTATAAGGCAGAATAAAACGAAAATATTCCAATAGTAATTGAGGATTTTTATTATTCACCAATATTTTTTGATTCACTTTTCTTTTAAAGAAAATGAGTGACTATTTTACAAATAAATGTTTCATTTTAAGAAAGAAAAAAACGCACACAATTGCAATTTTTCGCTAAAACACGTATTAAAATAAAATTACGTATTTAAAAAGTAGGAAATAAAATTAATCGCAATATATTTGCTAATTATTTGAGCAATCTGTTTTTATTAAAAACCTGAACAGTTTTATAGACCCTTTATATACTTATTAAATAGTTAAATTTTAATGAAATCGTGAATTCTTAGCCTAAATCTCAAAATTTAGCGCGATAAAAACGAAGGAAAAAACTTTTAACTTAACTTTATAAAACTAACAAATGTAATTAAACTTTGTGTACTTAAAATCCCGCTGCAAATCGAAAATAGAATGTCTTAATGTAACCATTAAAGAAAAAAATGACATCCATATATTAACAAATCGGTAGAACTGATGTTACTGAAATGCATTGGCGTTTGGAAGATTGAAATATTGCGTGTTTCTTATGCTTTATACAGAACTCTAATGAATGAATTTTTGCTATCATAAAAAAAAGGAAGCGGATAATTTGGAACAAAAGAATAAAATTTGATAACAAAATAAAGTTAAAATTCTTGAGGAGAAAAAAAATCCTAGAATTAAAGTATGACCTGAACCATGATTTTTACAATTATACAAAACCCTACAAAAGGAAGGACAGTAAATAATATCTATTGAATTGAAACAGAACAATAGAAATGTTATATTTCACACAATTCAAAAGTATTACTTTTATACAAAGCCTTTGAAATATATATGTGTTGTTATGCATATATTATATTATAAACACTTTTGAACATCTATGTTGAGTAAATATTTAACATTTCCTGACGTACTTTTCAAAATTTCTTCTCAAAAGACCTATAAAAGGAAGTATATGTACTTTTAAAACATATAACTATAAGCACAGGAAGTTAATATAAGTACGATCTAGCTTTAAATAAATAAATTTGATACAAAGCATTTAGAAAATATAGTGACATTATATAAGAATCACAAATAATATATAATTTAAATAACGGTGTTTTAAATTTTAATATATATATAAAGGGAACTATATTAATATTTCAGTTCATATGATATTGTTACATTAGAACTGTGTTTGAGTCTATTATACTGTCATGTAAAATAAAGTGCTAAAGTAGTATTTCGTAAAGATCAATTGAAAACTGTGAAAAATGTTCGTAAAGAAAAATAGTCAAAATAAAACATAGCAAGCAATAGTTGAATTCTGAATACCATATCTGCAGAAGAAATCCATCGATTATTTCTGTAAAAGATTCAGAATAAATTTATATTATGCAGAATTAAAAATGCAACATTATACAACAATTTTTTTATTACAATTTTTTGATTACAACCAGGTCTTCGCTTGCTTCGTATCCATTTGAAAAATTTCAACTAACCGCACATTATTTTGAGAACAATGAAAACTTATAAAATAGTTTAAATGAGAGACATTATAAAAATGCGTGTTCTAATAATTAAATACTTTAGAAATAAAATTTTCTTATATCGTACTTTTGGCTAAAATCTAAGAAGTACTTCGTTGCTGTTAAAATAATGATTTTTTTACATAAATTAATTCTAAGAGCACCAGCAATCATTAAAATTGGAGAAATAAAAATGTATACAGTGTATAAAATACTATATATTTTTTATTATATTTTTCATATAAAGTTACACCCCTGAGCAAACGAAAGAATTGTGTGACAAACATTTATTTCTAGACAACTAGATATGCTTCAATAACTATCCGTAAAAATTGAGCAGCAACCTGGAAGACAATAATTCTCAAATAACTCTTTAGGGATCGTGAAATAATAAAAGATAAGATAATGAAGATATTAGAACATTTTCCCTTAAGGCGTATAAATATTACACTGAAAAAATATATATGTACTTAAAAATATCATAAAAAAAGAGGCATGATTAACATTAAAATAGAAGACTTCGTCCCAAATACGAAGAGCTTGTATGTAACTACTGGTATAAAATATATAATTTTTTCTGGTAGAAATAAAAGTATGAGTGATATTTGAATGCCTTATATTACTATTTCCTAATGTAAGAAGGACAAGTATTAATTTTAATACTGACAATCAATGCTTTACTTTTCATGCTATTGATTTTGACTGTGCAGTTTTTTTAATTACCCTTATATATTCTCTGTTGAGTTTATTACTATTCTAAATCAATTGTGTGATAAAGAATTTGTCAATATCTAATACATGTCAGAGTTTTCATCTTTTTTTATTGAAAATTTTCTCTCAAATTAAAATTTAACCAGTTTTTTCTTTACATTCCACCTTGTGGGTTTCTGTCATTTAAAACATATTAAAACAAACCGAAATATGCAGATATTCAATAAAAATGCGATCTAATTTTTATTACTGTGAGAAAATGATCATGTCAGTGATTTCGACCATATTTCATACAATACATATTGAACTAACACGTAAAAGTCGAAAGAAGCATCAAAACATTTCAGTCTAGTAAACATATCAAAATTCAAACAAAATACCACTATTTTCGATATGGCCTGATAATTTTATATTCCTATAAATAATAATGGTACTATAATGAGACATGATAGTAGTGTAATGTTCGAATGAATTTGGACAATGTGATTATGAGTGTTGCCCCGAACCCCTTCAAATAAGTTATATCTGCTAGAGGTAATGTGATTGATCGTTCTTGACTATAATTTACTCGTTTGATTGGTTTTAGTGTATCAATTGTCCTGCTGCGAGACTTTCAGTGTGGCAGTTGGTGTTTATAACTTTACGTTCCTTGTAACACGTATTACTTTTACTTGTTCTGAGATGGATATTATTCTAGGATGCGTTCTAAAATAATCACGCTTAATGAACACACTTCTATGACTATGAGATATATAGCTGCTGTAGTTGGTGTGGGCAACTCATGTGTTTCGAGAAACTTGAGAATATTTCAAGATTCCGAAACATCGTCTCCAAAAAGAGAAGGAAAATGTGGGCTCAAATGGAAAACTACTCCAAGAACTGATTAAATCTGCTATGAAATAGAAAAATAAGTACAAGAAAGATAGGCAAAGATCTTCAAAGGGTTAATTGGATTTTGTTGTTGAAGTGAGTCCCTCAACTATACGGAAAAGGATGCTGGAAGCTAGCAACAAAGCAAAAAGACCCGAGGAAAAAGTAATTTCCAGTTCAGAAAAAGGCGAAAAACGTTTAGCATGGGACAAAAAATACTGATCCTGGACTGTTAACGACTCGAAGAGTGTGATTTTTAGTGATGGAACACATTTATTTGTGCAGGGATGCAAATTAGATGTAGTTACACGAAGTGTAGATAAAACTCTGCTACCAGAGATCATACCCAAGAGACTGTAAAGCATCCTTCTAAACAAATGTTTTGCGGTTTTTTCACAAAAATCCACGATTAATTATGTCAAGTACATAGAAGTATTACACGGTAGAATTGTTCCATCCATGGAAACACTTGACGGAACATTTCAGCATGATTTTGCCTCTTGTCACAATTCGAAATTGGTCCAGACTTTTATGCGGAAAAATTAATAAAAATACTTAATTGTGGCCTGGTAATTCACCAGATCTAAATCCTATTGAGAATTTATGGCATATTCTCAAGAATCGTTTAGCTAAGACGAGTTGCACAACATAACAAATGATAAAAAGGGCTATACAAGTGTGGTTCCACGGGGATGAAGTTAAGAACAGCGAAATCAATAACAAGACGAGTTGAAGAGATCATTTCTGCTACAGAAGGACATATTTCGTACTAATATAGAGGTTTTTCTGTCTACTTGGCAGGGGTGGGCAGACTTTTCCAGGACACGGGCTACTTCTAATTTTTTCAAAGTATTTCGGTCCACCCAGTGTTAGTGGCACACACAAGGGTGGGGGAGGGGTCCACGGATCCGGACTCTCCCTCACAGTCCTTGATTCCCCCCCCTATTCATTAGAATCCCATGTAAATAGTACGTAAAATGAAATTAAGTATTTGTTATTAGTAATTTTTTTATTAATTATTGTTAATTATTTATTTAGTAATTTAATTTTGCTATTTTTTGTTCCCGACAATCGACAAAATAAAAAAAAATGTTTGGCTGTGTATTGGGGTATGATACGAGAGTGGTAGACCCTCGACCCCATCTCCCTTTGAAAAATTCTTGTGTGCGCCACTGCCCAATGTCGTAAATGGGTGAGGTAAGGAAAATAACTTAATAATATATACGGAATATGTACTTATATATATACACTCACTTCCAAAAGTTAAGCACGGAGAGGAAGTTGCTAATTTTCGGAAGCCAATCAGAATTGAAGAGGATGCCATTCGCTGCAGAGGTAGATGGAAGTATGCAAATATGTTAGGTAACAGCCAATCGTGCTTTCATGTCAAGAAATAGGCAAAAAGGGCAGTCTTATACGAAGCCAGCCTTATGAAGGGTTACAGAAGTTGATTGTAAGTGCTGATCGAAGGTGTTTAAAACTTTCGTACAATTTGTTTTCAAGACATACGTGTTTCTATGACTTCCAGAAAACGAATGGAAGATTCTGAGCGCTGGCGTGCTTTGGGGCGCATTGAAGCATGACAGTCGATCACAGATGTTTATTTTTTACTTCGGCGTTCATCATTCTGTAATTTCACGTTTATGGAAACAATTTCAAACCACACAGACAATTGTCCGAAGGCCCGTAGGCGGTCGCCCAAGGGTTACAACCCCCGCGGAAGATCGATATATTGCTATTGTAGCCAAGCGGAATCACAGAGCGACCTCCACACGTGTGACATCTATTGTTACAGCGTCCATTGGTAAGGCTATATCTGCAGCTACTGTACGCCGAAGATTACATATGAATGGACTGTATGCCCGGGTACCTCGAGTTTGTGTTCCTCTATCCGTCCAATCAAGAGGGGCATGATTAAAGTGGTGCCGGGAATATGGCAATTGGACTGTGTCTGACTGGGGCAATGTCATGTTTACTGATGAGTCAAGATTTGCTCTGGAGCCAGATGACAAGCGTATAAGGATGTGGCTTAAACAAAGAACACGCAATCATCCCCAAAATATCACCGAACATCACGCATTCCGAGGCTGAAGCATTATGGTGTGGGCAGGGATTTCATTAGGATACCGCACCGACCTGCACATCTTTAAACGGGGATCTGTGACGGCTGTCTGGTATCGAGATGAAGTCCTAGAACCCATTGTGAGATTGTACGCTGCAGCAGTTGGCCCTACTTTTGTTTTAATGGACGATAACGCTCGTCCCCATAGAGCTGACATCGTCGATGATTACCTGGAGAGTGAAAAGATTGCTCGTATGGCGTGGCCAGTATATTCGCCTGACCTTAATCCCATTGAAAATCTTTGGGATGCTCTTGGCCGTGCTATATCTTCACGTTTCCCACCTCCAGCCACTCTTATTGAGCTGAAAACTGCTCTACAAGAAGAATGGCGATTGCTTAATTCTGCGGTGGTTGACCACCTAATTGAAAGCATGGTCGGAAGGTGTAAACTTTGCATACAGATGAGGGGGATCACATACCCTATTAATGTCCTTTTTTTCATTTTATGCTGTTTATTTTCCCTTTATACATTATTCTGTTTAAGTCTCCAGTATGACATTATCTGATAACTTACAAAAATTTAATATTGTTTTTATTTATGTATATAATTATTGATTTTGTTTATGTATAAATATATATGCTATTTTATTGCCAAATTGTGTGTCTATCAAAGCAGTATTTGTTGATTTTTTTGCATTTTGCACTGCTGGCCACCGTAAATGAAACACCAAGAAAGACAAGAGATAGCACAACAAAATTTATTTTGTAGATAACATGTTGATCAAGTATCAAATGATTAAATTTATAGACTTCTGTGAAGTGTGGTTCCTGCCAGAATCAGTAGCCAGAGTAGCCACCATTGTTGGAGATTTCCGCTGCCACACGCCTCGGCATTGATTCAAAGAGACTTTGGATGTGTTCTTGAGGTACAGCAGACCAAGAAGCTTCCACACGTTTTCAAAGTTGATCTGGTGTGGCAGCTGGGGTGTAATCTGGGTCAATCGTTGAGCAACCATGGACCACATGTTTTCTATCGGCGAAAGATCCGGAGAACGAGCCGGCCAGGGAAGCAATTCAATCTGGTGATTGACGAATAACATTTTGACAATGCGTGCCCGTGTGGTCACGCGTTATCCTGTTGAAATATGGCTGTGGCCAAGATCTGAAGGTAAGGAAGGAGAACTGGCTCCAACACCTTGGAGATGTAGAGCTGTCTGTTTAAAGCACCGGCAGTGCGTACTAGAGGAGTGCGAGAGTGATATCCAATACCACCCCATACCATAATACCCGGTACAGGACCAGTGTGGCGGTGCATAACGCTGCAGTTCAGCATCCTCTCGCTACGGTGTCTCCAGACTTGAATCCGACCATCGTGGTGTTGCAGACAGATGCGTGACTCGTCAATAAAGACAATTTCTTTCCATTCTGCCACCCACATCCTTCTTTCATAGCACCATTGGCGGCGGAGACGTCTGTGGTTTGCGTCAAGGGCGGACCAAGCAATGGACGTCTTGCGGACAGACCACTCTGCTGTAAACGGCGTCAAATGGTACGCGCAGACACTGAATGATGCGTTACAGACTCAATGTGCTGTGCTATGGTTCGTGATGTGACTGAGTGATCTGTCACTGCCATGCGCACAGTTTGCCTATCCTCACGTGAAGTGGTGCATTGAGGTGGATGCGATCGACCACGTCGGTCCGTCGTACCCTCCTTCATTGAACGGTCACATATCCGCATTACAGTTGTTTGGTTTCGTCCAACACGATTACCGATTTCCCTGAAAGGTAATCCACAATCTCGGTAGGCCACTATCCTTCCTCTGTTGAACTCGGATACTTGATCAAAAACTGATCGCTGTTTTCTACGAGACATAACTGATCGTTTTTTGAAAAAACCACAAGAAAAACAGAATTGCCGAACTTGAAATAGTCGAAATCTCCAATCCTTAAATAGCGCTTTGAGGTGGCGCCACAGGCATGCGTGAAGTGTGTCTGCGCTGAAATTCTAATCATTTGTATATCTCACCTCCGCTAATGCATGTTGTAAATTCCATGTTATTTGCGTGCTTCCTTCAGGGTGTTGCATTTACGGAGGCCAGCAGTGTACATCTTTGTGCTTAACTTTTGGAAGTGAGTGCATAATACCTACAGAACTAAAATAAAAAAAACAACACTTTTAAAACCACGTTTAAAGCAAAACGCAAGATACAAACTAAATAATAATAGCCACAAATATAATTATGTCAAATGATGCATTTGTTATAAAACAAGTTCAAAATACATAAAAAATAAAACATTTTCATCTTAAGTTAGTTTGCATTGTTATAGTCAGTAGAAGACTTGTTTGCGTACTGCCAGCCAATCTTGAATTTTCCGTATTTAATTATTAACTTGCTAAAATCTTCAAGCGGCTACCCCAAAATGTCTTAGCGGTCCACAGGTCGATCGCGATCGATGTAATGCCCACCCCGGACTTAAGGTATCTAATGATTAGAAGCTAAAGTTTTAGAAAAAATTGTTTTCTTACCAATTGTCCCAATTAATTCGAACAGTATAGTATTATACATTTTACTCTTTTTTACAAAAATTTTTTACACAAGTCTAAGAAAAATCCACATTTCTCTTTTTATGTGGCTGATTTAATTTTAGGAGATTGCTGCCTCTTCCGTGCAAGAATGAAAAGACGAAATTGACCGATTCATTGCTAGTTTAATTTTCGAGGGCTTTCCTTTTGATAGAAATTTGGAAAATCGTTTTTAAACATTGATGCAAATATAGAATGTATCTTAAATTTTTAACGAGATTTGTTTAGTTGGGTACCAAGAATTACATAAAAAACTTGCTAATCCCAAATACCGAAATAAATTAAAAAAATGTCAATAACGTAAGATATTTTGTAAATATTTCATTTTAAGAAAACAGCCTTACTATAGAAAATCTTCATTCAATTCTTGCAAGAATGTATTAGATATTTTTGATGAGGACAATGATTTTGTTTCATCTCGATTATCAACAATTAGCAAACGAATATAATTAATTAATAATCCTAGTACTTTTTTAATTTCAAGTTTTTATACATTCATTAATGTAGGCTAAAATAAATATGCATATCTAAAGCCACACAGTTATTTTTAATTGCTTTTTATAAGATTTTTCGTACTAAGTAGCATTCTTTATTTTATCCTGCATGGTTTTTGGATAGCGAGGACCGCGTCTTTTTCTTTTAGTTAAGGACTTCGTACCATTTGTTTCATGATTACTTCACGAATTTTCGAGGAAGGTGTCACCCATGTTGAAAAGAGTTTTGTGTGTATTTGTAATTCAAACCATTCAGTACTTTCATTAAAAATTATTCTGATCTGTTATTCGTATATCTGATCCTTCAGATAATAGAGTAATGAAAAAAATCTTAATCACTTTTTAAAAAAAAAATTAATCTTTGAAGTAAAAAAAAAAGATTATTATTGGCTATATACTGTAAAAAAAGGTTACAAGAAAAGAAAGATTTTAAAGAAATAAATATTATCGTAAAATGCCCTTTTTCAGTTTTATGAAAACTAAGCATACATTTTTCTCATCAAAGTTACAAAGGGTGTTTAACTGCTTGTAAACTATCATACATATGCTTATCAAATTTCTGGGTAAGTATATGTATGGGATGTGATAAAAAAAACTTAATATTAAATGTTGTAAATGGGAATAAAATGCTTGAGAGAAAACTTGGGAACCTTAGACAACACATTCTCCGTCAGTAATTAAATGAAAATTTTATAAAGAAAGTATAAGGAAAAAATATATCAGTTATTACGATGTTTTGTGAAATATAAAGTATTCCTAAATTCTTTTTAATCTATAACTAAAAATATTTTTATTGGAATATTTTAATTAATAAGCCATAATTAAGAATAGAGCTTAATTTTTTTCTACATCTGTGTTATCTTAAAATTCGCTGATGTTCTTTTTTTAAATAAAGTACTTGTTTCAACACAAAGAATATTCTGAAAATGAATAAGCATTCTGAAATTTATCTTCACGAGTAATAAACCATGTTCGTTTACGAAAAAATTATTGATGAATTAAAGATTAAGTTAATGAAGCAAAAAGACTTACCTATGAAACTAAATAATAAAAAACAATGCTAAAAACCTGCTAAAAATAGTACATGTAATGTAATAAAATATACAGCTATATTAAAAACTAACAAAAAAATGAAACTAAAGGATGTGCCATTTTTTTTAACAATGCAGATTTCCCATTTAATTAATAAAATACGTTTTGTAACATCAAAAAATTCGTCTAAGAGGATGATAAAAAATTTTAATTGAAGTTTTTATCAATTTGAGGAAAAATGTACTCAAATGATTTGTGACTTTCAAAATGAATTGTATTTCAAAAATGAGAAATATTTTTTATACTTACATCTTAGCCACATCTAAGAAATGAAATGCACCAAAGAAAATTAGAAACACAATTATAAAGTTTAAAAAGAAACCCAGGAAATTCTCATTAATTAAAAAATTTAAACGGGACATGTCAATAAAAATTTATTTATAAATTTAACACAGACTCTTTACTAGAAATGACAACTTAATACCAACTTCACACTTAAAAAAAATTAATGCAGGAACACGTCTTCTTTAAACCGAAAAACAGATTTTTAGTTCATCACACAGGAATTAAAAATAAATATCTCATGTTTACGTTAACAAAATTAACAAACAACAGATCATGATAAGCACATTAAAAATTAATATGTATCCATACATTTCTCGAAGTATAATCGAAACAGTCAATATTTGCTGATTTTAATATTGATGAAAATTTTTAGAAAGGATTATCCTTTTTAAACATTTAGCGGAATGTAAACAACTATTATTTTAGAAGCATAATGGGAAAAAGCTACATTATTGGGCTATTAAAATTAAATTATAATCGATTCTTTTATAATGAGATATTTATGAAAAGGAGTGCGATAGGAACACAATTTTAAAAAGGTGCTTAGGATTAAAAATAACTCTATTAAAAATGCTTCTCATTCTAAAATTAAAAAGTGCAATTTGGAATGCGTGTACACTGCTAAAACAAAAAAATGTTCTTTAATGTGTCAACCTATTTTACGATTTAGTTTGTATTGTACATTGATTTTAAATTTTCTAGATGAATAGTTTGTTTTCCCGTTTATTAACACATAGTCTTACATTTTTAATTTTTTCATCTTGAATTCTTAAATAGTTTATTTGCTTAAGATTGTGAGTTATCCATTGACTATTTATTTTTATTATTATAATATTTGGTTACAATTATGACTTAACTATTTTAACTGTGGAAAAATTTACAAGTTTGAAATTCTTCCTTATGTATGGATTTAATGTGCAGTGGTCGGAAAATTCTGTTTTGAACAGCAATTACTAGCTCTTCATTGTAAAATTTATGCATATTTGTCTTAAAATAGTTCGTACATTTTTCTGATTTATATGAAGCATTTTTAAAATTTTCTATTTATGAAATTATGGGAAATTATAAAAAGCAACAAACCACTGTCTTTAAATTTTTTTAACGATATTTTAAAGGCTTAAAGACTGAAAAAATTATCTTCATATGAAAACATAAAACTCTAAATATGCTTAGTTAGTTGTGAAATTATATTTTGAAGAAAAAAGCAGTTATTTGAATATTATTATTGCCAAAAAAATGTATATCAGAACATAGCACATTTACATCTTAGTTGATTTTTTTATACCTACTAAAATGTACTGAAAACAATTAAATGTGGTAATTGTTTATTTAATGATTAATGACGATTAGTTTTTAATATTATTGAATATGACAGCAAAATACTAAGAAGGAACAAACACCATTGAATATAATGAACAAGAGTACAATGAAAGAACAAATAATTAGTATATATTTTAAACTATCGTGGATTTTTGAGCAACTGGTGAAAAGATTTTATTTCTAGTTTTTAAAATGTCAGTTATCAGATAAGCTTTGATAGCTCAAATTCATGTGCTTATTTGTCGTATTTTAATTTTATTTAAATATTGGAAATTTGATGATTTTAAAGCAAGTAAAGAAGGGAAAATTTTAATATAATTTAAATATAACGAATATTTTTTCATAAGCACAAGAAAAATAAATAATTTAGTGAAATCATCTTTTTATTATAATACATATATATAGATATATTGTTCTTACAATTTTATAAAAATGTTGTACATTTTTTAAAAAATAATTAAAAGGCAAGAAAATTTAAGATATCGCTGTTTTCAACCACTGAAAGTTCTAAAAAATCAAACAATGAGCAATGAAAAATGTTCGATTTAATTAGATCTGTTACCCAGTTCCAAAGCTCCTTCTTCTTGAACATCTAACATAGTTTTGATAAACGAGTGTCTTTAAGCATCCCCATCAACACAAGCACAAGTTTCACAATAATCTGATTCGAGCTTTCCGCAGCTTAAATCAGAAGAAGGCAATTCCATTACGTTGTAAGCGACAGGCTGATTACTTTTCTTTCTAAATATGTCTTTTTTTGTAAATGGCTTAGGCATTTAATGGCGAATTATATGGTTATAACATCATGCATAACGACTGTCGTGCTGAAAGTGTGATCCAAATTGTAAGTTTTCTGAAGTTGGGAAACAATTGTTCATGATTCATACGTATAGAATGTATTAGATTTCGTTTTAAAACTAATTTGCTGCTGCATATTTTGTTGAATCAAAGGTAAATTTTGTCTTTACTGGTCTACTGAAATAAAAGTATAAGAATTTATAAATGTAATATAAAGTAGAAAAGTAGAGAAAGAGTGATAGACGGTAAATGCAAACTTTAAATATACTTTTTGGATAATAATATTTTGCATAATTTTTTTATAATCCAATAATTACAAAAAAAAGTATTTTTTTTGCGTAAGTTTTAAAATATTATAAACATTTTTTGATCACATATTAACTTAAAATTATAGCAAATAATTCTCCCTTAATCAATTGGATTTTTCAAATGTTAGCATTTAAAATTTTAGGGGGAAAGCACTTTAATTTTTATTTGACATTTTAGTAGTGATAATTATTTTTCAAATTATCTGAGTTTTCTTCTTCTTTATTTTAATTTCCTAATAATGTTATTTCTTTAAGTTTTTTTTTTAATTTCATTTTTTTGAATTCCTTAAATTAATTTTATATGTAGAATAAAAAAATAAATGTAGTTCGTTCTGCCTGCCTATTAAGTAACGATGTACAAAATGATTAATTTTAAGTAAAAAAAAAAGGCAAACGTGAATAAAATGGTTATTAAATATAATTCTCTTTAATTTTAATTGTTTCAACTCATTAAATATTTCTAACGCATTTTTTTGCCATTTTATTACATTCGCAAAAATGCTAATTTCAAACCATTGGTATTAAATCTTTCTGAATGAAATAAGCAAATTATTCCAAAAATATTTACTTTTAATACTATTAGAATAAATGGTACTTGATAATGATTTGAATAAAAATATTTGAAATATTTTATAACTCCTTAAATGTTATATGCGAAAACATTTAAGCAAAGTCGTAACACAAAGCAAGCATTTTCTAAGAAATTGCTTTTACGATGTCTTGTCATCACATGCAAAATTTGCCTCACTTGAAAATTATAGAAGGCAAATGAACCAAACTCGGATGAAATGAAAAATATTTCTACAATTGCATAGATTTACATTATTTTTGTCAGATTAAAATAATAATGAGAATAATTTGATGTTGATACATCCAGCAAAGAAAATGCATGCATAATAATTAAAAATTATTGTAAATTATTCAAAAATTAGATTATAAGCATTTGTGAAGAGGAAAAATAATTTATACAATTTTTTTTCATGAGAAAAAGAAATAACTTTTCTTAATTAAAGTATTGATTATTCAGCAGTAATTTAAGTTTGCAAAATAATTCTTTGTATGAGGATATGTCAAAAGGGAACAAATTTCCTAACTTTAAAAAGTGATTATAAATGCATTTATCCATTTCAAATTTAGAATTTCTAAGAAAAATTCATATTGTTTATAAAATTGGCCCAGCTGTGTGGAGAAAAACACATTGTAAGAGTTATTTTTCAATAATAAGGTGTATTGTTTTTTTTTAGTAAATATATTTAAAAAAAACTCTCTCTTCCTCGTACTATTTTTAACCTAAGAATATTTTACCATAATGTATTTTTCTAACTTGTTACAACGTTGCAAAATATTTAAATCGTAAAAATTTAACTTAAGCCAGAGAAATGAATTTCACCTATAAAAGCATATTGAACTAAACCTTACATTCTATCAAAATATAAGGATGCATATATGCATCCTTTTTGATAATATTTTTTTAGGAATTGATCCTATATACAATTTGTTATTGATGCTGGAAAGAATAATGAATTATTGTTTCATTAATAATGCAAAATGTTCGATTATGATTTATTATAGGAATAAACATGCACAAAATTGAGTTATTTATAGTTAAAGAATGTATTTCTTGTAAATGCGTTTATAGAATGAAAAAAAATCATCCTAAGGATGAATATGGTGAGAAAACATTTCTTTCTACAAAGATTTTCCAAGAAATATTTTCATGTAAAGAAAAAATTTCCGGAACAAAAGAATCAATCTTTGGATTCATCTGTTCTTTCAACACATGACGTTCAATCTATAAATTCAAGAAACTAATTTATTTTGAACGTAGCAAAACACTGAGGATTGATGAAACATATTATCAATCAATATTCCAATGAATATAACAGGACAGGTGTTTGAACAATGGATTGTTTTCTTAATATTTACAATGTCTGAGAAGAGGAAAAACAACACGTCTAATTGTTTACTTATTAATTAAAAATGAATGTTCATTTGATATTTACTCATTAAAATTTGTAGACAAAAATGTAATTTAAATTATAAAATATGAATGTAGTCTAAATATTGAATTATTGTTTTTTTAAAAATTTGTCTTTTGTCATTTGTTAAAGGATGCTTAAAAAATTTCAATTATATAATTAAATAAAATTTCTTAATTAAACTAATAGGAAAAAAGAAAATTGGCATATTAATATAATTAATATTTTATTTAGTGATACTCATTTTATTGAAATTGGATTCTATATTATTTAATGCTAAATATTAAATATGAAACATTTAGCTAAGTTTTAATTAAATTATTATTACCTCTTTTTCTAATTCATTTAAAAATTTATTTTAAAGAGTTTGACATTGAGAAATAATTAAGATGAATGTAACAAGTTTATTTATTGTTTATTTGTGAAAATAATTTTCTGAATTGTAAATTCATGTGCATTTTTAATGTAGTATCATATGTATCAATAGTATTAACAATATGTATTATTTGTAAAAAGTTATATGTATTCAAATTAATTTTCAAATGTTATAGATGAAACATTAATAATAAGAGAAAAAGGAAATGTGTTTGTTATTTGAAATTTAAATTGGCAATTTTGTTTTAAGTCTTGTGTCATCTTGCACATTTCACTCGACTATAGATGTTCTTTTTTGTGCATTCCCTAATGCTTTTTCGAGCAAATCATTTTCATAAATAAAGCATAAGGTATAAGAACAAGAGTACTTTTCGCAAAAATGGAATTTCTATGAGCTGTGAATAGAGATTTCGTAGATGATAAATCAATATAAATATGTTTTCCTAGGCGAGACATTCCAAATAACTTAGAAACAAAGCATATAGAACAAAGCATTTAGAACTCCTAAAATAGAAATTTTTCAGACGATAAAATAATCAGAGAAAGAATACTGAACATAGTAATTTATACATCTTAAATATGCTATGTTTTGATTGAAATAATAAGTGCTTTTGCTTAAGTCTGGGTATTTTCTTGAAGGAATAAAAAAAAATGTAAATTGCTATTACTCTTATGCTTAGTATTTAAAATTAAATTTTTATTCAAAAGAAAATAACCGAATTAATTTAATCATTAAATGTTCGAATGTTAAAACCTTGTGATTACAAGAAATAATAATTGTATAATAATAATAATAAGTATCAGAAATGAGGTCATATTAAATATACTACATAATAACTAGTCAAGAAAAAGTTAAGAAACCGCGGAAACAAAAAAAAAATACCAAAATATATATATGCACAAACAATTGACTAAAATGGAAAACTATTATGCTTTCTAAAGTTGCCATTGACTTAGGGCATTGAAATAGCATTACACTTCCTTAATAGGATCCCAATTTCCCCTTTAGCAGATATATATATATATATATATATATATATATATAGCATATAAACAAGCCTTATTGAAATATATTAATTTTGTATTAAATTCTTAGCAAATTGTAAATTATAACATATTTTTTATAAATTGGAGTGCAAGTATTCAATTCTTAGAATAAGAATTGAAATGACGTTTATGCTGTTATAATTTTTCAAACTTTATCATTATTTTCATACAAATTTATAATGAGAAGACATTGCATGAATGACAAGTTAAGGAAAAACGAAAAATATTGATAAAAATAAATTATCATTTTTGATCAAGCATTTCTATCTCAAGTTTTCGTCTCTTTTCGCTGCGCGTTTCTGAAGTAAAATTCGAATTAGTTATTCTGGAAAGTTCTCTGATCCTCATGAAACCAAAATAACTTCTTGCTGATACTTTTTTTCTTAAACATTACCGTGTTTAACCTCGTTATCAAACTTCTCAAAAGTAAATTTCCTCGCTTTTGCTTGTCGTGCAACTTCGAATATTGTGTACGTTAAAAGTGTTCGAAAGTCACAAATAATTCAGATCACGTCTTCGACTAAAATTTCTGATTTAGAGTTTTGGAATTTGTGTTAGTGGGAACACACAAAGAGAAAAAAAAGACGAGTTTTCAATAATAAAAACTCTAGAGAAAGAATTCAGCACAAAATAATATCGTATATAAAATGGTTCGATAAATAATGTAATCGTATTAAGGCTCTTTTTCGTATTTGCTTCAGCTTTTGTTCTTATTAAATTTTTTAAAACAAAATCTGAAATTTTTTCTTTTTAATATTTGATTCAGTAGTAAAGCAACTAGTTTTCTTTGAATTGCAACTATTTCGTAATATTTAATACAAATAGTAAATTGCTTGCAGCCGTTTATTTTACAAAATAACTTTTTTTGTTTTCTCTTGAAAAATTCATGAGAATATTTTTGAGACAAAAGAATAAAACACTAACTTAAATTTTAGGGTAATTGAACGTACACAGTAAAAAATTTCACCTAAGAAATGTTCCTAAAAATCAATAGTGTATATTAGTAAAAAATATATATAGTTTCATACTATTTTAACATATCATAAAAAGAGATTTTTTCCCCTTTGACATTGTACAAATAAATTAGTACATAATATTCAACTTCTCAATGCAACTATTCATGTTTTTAGATTTATGAGAGATGAAGTTTGAAGGAACTTCATAAGTCATGCTTATAGAAAGTTTAATTTTCAAATAAAAAAATGAAATAAACAAATGTTTTCAAAAAAAAATTTCCCTCAGTAATTATTTTGAATTTGATACATGAAATATTCTTTTACTTAAGAGTTACAAAATAAATGTCAAGATAATCCTGGGATTTTTTAAAATTTAGAATCTATTTTCTATATCCTTCTGTGACAGTTAAGTGACATATTCATTAGATAAAATTTTCACATTCATTCTAAACAATATAACTAATAAATTTAATTTTTAAAAAAGAAAACTGTATTTATATTCTTCTTTCATAATGTAACAAAAAAATTTTTCATCAAATCTTTATTATATTTTTTGGAAAGATTTCAATGCTGAAATATTTCTTCCAAAATCATATAAAAGATACAGGTTTCAAAATCAAGCTATTATTTTTTAAAAATTTCAAATTTAAAACAATGATTAAAGGTTTTGCCATTACCTACGAACTAACATCTCGAAACAAGATTTTGCTGAAGTTTGAATTTTTTTCCATTTTTTTACGAATTATATATTACGGAAAGATTTAATATTTGGGGCGCATTTTTAGTTAATGATTAATTATTGTAATGGTTTAAAAGGATCAATTTAAAAATAATATGCTAAAGGATATATAATAAAATACAAATGGCTTTAGTTCGTTTCTCTTAAATAGATTTCATTTAACTATCACCTCGAATATTGTAACAAGTGTAAAGAAATTTTAGAAATGAATAGAATGTCAAAATAAAAACTTTTTCTTGATATGTTATTGAAATAGATAAAATAATAAGAAGCATTTCTTATTTACTGTCAAAAAGAATATTTTTATGAATGAAAGCATCTGATCTCTCTTGGATTTTTGTAGCTTACGTATTTTTTATATCATGTGCTGTAAAATAATTTCTGGAGATCAAATATTTCGATACAAAATTCATTTTCTATTCTATATGTAACTGAATTAAATATTTCAAGGCAAATTTAGAATGTATGCATCATGAATTTTTTTTTGATTGTGCATCTGATATATCCTTAGGACACATAATTTAGAAAAAATCTGAATGTTTTGAATATTAAATGAAAGATTTTAAATGTGTTCAGCAGAACTTGTTATTTCTCTAACAAGTTTAGCTTTCATTAATATAATTATATTTTTATTGTTATAAATTAAATGAAAGAGTTCGAGGCAAAAATTGTTCTTCAGATAATTCATTTCCCTCTTGATTAATTTATAACTAACATAAGAGAAAACGGATAATTTTTAATATTATATATAAAACAAGTGAAATACTTTACGTAAGGGCATGAATTTTCTTTTTAAAATACAAATAAATTTAAAAGCATTAAAAATTTGAGTTGAATTCTTGGATCTCTTAGATTTAATTTTCAGTTCATTACGAAGAATGCGCGTTTTGATAAAAGTCTGTTATTTGAAATGTTTGAAAATTTTAAATCTTAATATGCAGCCTTATGTCAATGCATTTAAAAATAAAAATACAACAAATTATTTTACTTTTTAAAAACAATTATTAGATTGGAAAGATTTTAGGAAACGGAAATCATTTATGAAAACAACAATTTCCTTATATAAAAAAACTATGATTTAATTCTAGGAATTTCAAAGTCATACTTTAGTAATATTATTTATCTGATGATATTTGAAAACTGTGTTTGTGAAAATAATAAGAATAAACATAAATTAAGAATTTCTTTTAGATTTGTACCAAATAAAAAAAAATAATAAATAATGAAACTTGATTTGATTTGAACTCTTTTAGTTTTCTTTTTAGAGATAAAAAAACATGTATAATGTTCAGAATTTAGCACATAATTTTATATAATACTATAATAATTTCTTTAAAAAAAGAGAGCACGAGAAAAAAATTGCTAAATGAAAAATATAATATAATTCACTGTTAAGTGACATTGTAAAATTAAAGATGCTGAGTGAAAATAGACTATGAATTGCATTTGAATTTTCATTGAATAAAAAAACAAAATTTTTGCGATTTGAATTAATATTTTATAATTTTAATAGGCAAAAGGGATAATGATTTGAAAATTTAAATACGTAGATTTTGAAAGTTTTCACAAGATGAATATATAACACGCGAAAAAAAAATTAAAAGTTATTCGCTCATCTTCCTTTTCTGTACATATAAACTTTCTATATAAAAATAATGTGTAAAGATGTATTTCATAGTCTTCCTTCTTTCTAAAATAGACACACACACAAGACCTATTATGATTTATACATATATATATGCATCCAAAAATTAATCGAGTATATACATGCTTCCATTTAGATATTAGATGTGTCAATTTAATACTAAGCCAGAATGATTTTCTGATTTATTCCTATAATAAATTTTATATGAATGAAAATCCCTAAAAATTGGATTCTAAATATATATTTCTTTTTGATTTTAATATTTCAAAAAATCTATTAATTTGTTGAAACACAGATGTTTTTACATTACAAGTTTTCCCATTTTGTAAACGTTAAACACGTAGTAATAAAACCCTAAAAATATCGGAATGCATTTATTCTAATTTTGTATTTGATAATTTTGTATAACAAATTTATGTATTTGAGTTTTACAAAATTGTTTCAGAATATGTAAAGTTATTCCCTGGATGAATATAAGCTTAATAAAAATATATAAAGAGAAATTTAATGAAAAGTTCATATACTAGAATATAATTTGTGTTATAAGAAGTGTTTTTTTCCCCAAATTTTGGAGATTTTGTTTGAATGAAGATTAGGCAGTTTCAAAGTACTAGAATTGATTTCTGAAAACGATTTTAAAATTTCAATTTATTGAAATATCTTTTTAATAAATAATCTTTTAATAATCTTTTAAATAAATTCACATTTTTTCTTTCATTATTTCGACATATAGCAGTGAAATTTTATAAATATTTGTATTAATTATTCATAACTTATAATTTATTTTAAACAGAATCAAATCTCAAAAACTGATTATCTTACATAAAACGTAAAATAATTTTGTAATCCATAAAAAAACTATGGTAAATTGAATTAAGTAAAAGAAATTCAAAGCATACATTTATTTTAACATTTATCTTTCAACTAGAATTGGAAGAGGAAATACATGCATCCAATCGCTGTATTTCTGGAGAAAACCAATTCTTTGTTTAGAAACCAGATTTCCCAAAGCGTGGTTTTATTTTGAACGTTTTCATAAATAAAATTTATAACAGAATGTCTTCTTCCACGAAAAGTCATCTTACTCAGATATCTCCAAGGTTCTTATTCCCCCCTTCAGGAATCGTAGTACGAAAACATTTCGAATAAAAGTCATGATTTCTTTCAAGAACTATAAGGAATCTTTAGCAGAAATCTATACTTTCTACACAAAAATGTGTACTTAATGTTCTGTGTTTGTTTCCCCGAACTTATTCTTTGTATGCTGTGGTTTTCATGGTGGTTGTTCAGAAGGTGAATATTGGAAGTAGCTTCTTCCTTTACTTTTAATAGAAAAAGTTCTACATTGAGCAAATAAATAATTTTATTAAACAAATATTTGCTTATGTCTTCGATAACAAATGTTTTTCTCTCCTAACTTATTTTTCAATATCTATTACTAACTATTATGTATCTAAAGGATTAAAGATGGTTCTTTCATGAATACGAAGGTGTACAAGACTATTTCACGTATTCATTCAGTAAAATTGAATAGCAATTTTCATACATCTGCATAAATTAGCAGAATGATCACATTTTAGAATTGAATTTAAGCCTAAACTATGAATATTTGTAAAGATTTTAATCATTTACAAATTTGCATCGAATGATTCATGTGATGATTTTTCGTTATTCTTTCCTCTAAGTCATTGTAACAACGACTATAAAATTATTTATTTAGTTTCGACAGAGTTATCGATTTGCGTTTCAAATTTCATAATTGATAATCAAGCTGAACTTTTAATGATGCATAAAACATCGTGAATACCGAAGGAGGAGTTAAAAAGGTGTTTAATTAAATTTTTGATTTTATATCGATTTATAGTTTCTTTTAAATTTAAAGAAATATGAAACGATTGTATTTTTTTAACATTATCTATTTGCTTTTTGTTTAATGCTTGAAATAATTTTTGTGACAGTAGAATGTTCATCAAAAAATTGAGAATTACAGATTTAAAGAATAAAATCATCAGACTTCGTTTGCTTTAAAGTAATTTTTAGTACCGTAAAATCCGGCGTATAACGCGCACTTTTAACTTAAAAAATATGATTGAAATTTACGAGTGCGTGGTATACTCTGGATATAAAAATGAGAGCTTTAAGAATAAAGAAAAGAGATGAGCATTGAAAAAAATTAGACTTTACGTATATCGAAATACTGTTTATTTAAAAGAAAAAAAACATACCTTATGAGCTTAAAGTGTTTTATTTCTATAAGTATACTAATTTTTCAAAAGCTTGCACTAATACCTCGAATAAATGACTTCAAAA
>BMAO01023399.1:0-34856 GCA_019973975.1 Trichonephila clavata | reverse complement strand
ATTCGAAGACATTAACTGTCTCCATAAATATGATTTACACGGAGAGAGTAAGTTACCAATTTACCTCAACCAGAAGATTCATTATTTTCTATAAAAGATTCGTATTTCACTATTAGGGGTGTCTCCTTCGCAGTTACGGTTAAGACGAAATTGGCACTTTTCACCCGAGATCGGAATTCATAATTCCTTGTGTCGTTAAAGCGAAAGATGACGCGGAGAGTATGTTGCGAAATGAGGAAGAAGTAATGTGTAATAAAAGTTTTAAATTCTCTTGGAGTATATACACAATGAGATTTTCAAGTTTTAACTTTCAAATTGACTTTCTTGAATGTATTCCAAGACGAAGAACGAAGCTATGAATTGAAGAATCGTAATAATTCTTGTTACTTAGGGGGAAGAAATTGTATATTGGAAATAAATAAGACTCCAAAGTGAGAGAAGTCTATTCGTTCAATTGGAAAATATCTTTCACGGTGATTATTTATGATTATAAAATACACTTTTAGTTGAGAAATGTAAATATATTTTTTATTAATAGGAATGAGGCTTCGCTGATTTAGTGGATACTAGAGCTTCAAAGCAAGGACATTTGAATTTGATAAAGATATGAAATTCTAGGGGCTCACGCATAAGAACCAATTATCGTTCTTAATATAAATGTTTGGACTTGACCGAGGATTACTTCAGTATATGCCTTGCTGTTCTAAACTATTTTTCTCTGAGTATTGACTATTGACTGTGCCTATGGGAACTGTTTTTTATTATTCTTCATTGTGTATTGGGTTGCTCTTTCACTTATGAAGGAGTCGGAAACAGGCATAGGATAAAAAAAATTACATCAAATATTACCCCTTTGAGTGGTAATGACATACATATTCGTCAGGGAGGAGCTGTACCTGAGGTGGTATGAACGTATATATACGTATTGTGTTTTTAGCCTCAGGTGGTAAAGCCACTTATCTACGTCCGCTTCTGGGTTTTGTAGGGAGGTAAAGCCATTTGGCAGCAAATAGTGTTAATTTTAGCCTTACTCCTTAAGAAGTTGTGCACTTCCCATGGATGGCGCCCTCCACTGGGAACAAAAAAGTTGCCCAAATATTGTGTTTTGTATACCAGCATACAGCTAATAAACCACAGAAAAAAATCAAGACAGCAGGTACATGTGCAAAGAAAGTGACAAAAGTCTATGTGTTTATTTATGTTTTGAAACTTAAAATTCAATGTTAAAGTTTTAAAACTATCTGTTTGCTGGTCTTGCCTAAAACTATGATGTAATAAGGGAAATAAAGGATTGTTTTAATGTTTTTAAAGCATATTAACTGTCCTGAATGAAAAAAAATCGGGGGTGTTGTCAAAAAAAATTCACTACACAGGGTCATCAACCGGAAAATTAACCTACTGTTCAAAGGGTTAACTAATCCATATTCTAGTGCGCTTGAGTAATCGAGTGTGTGTGTGAGTGAGCGAGTGTGTGCGTGAGTGAGCGAGTGTGTGTGAGTGAGCGAGTGTGTGTGAGATGACGGTGTGTGTGTGAGTGAGCGAGTGTGTGTGTGTGTGTGCGAGTGTGTGTGTGTGTGTGCGGTGTGTGTGTGAGTGAGCGAGTGTGTGTGAGAGTGAGCGATGTGTGTGAGTGAGCGAATGTGTGTGTGAGTGAGCGAGTGTGTGTGTGTGTGAGTGAGCGAGTGTGTGTGTGAGTGAGCGAGTATGTGTGTGAGTGAGCGAGTGTGCGTGTGTGAGTGAAAAAGTGTGAGTGACAGTGGCGTAAAATACACCCTGCAACCTCCTCGTCGCTAGGGGGACCAGGACTCTAAGGCGACAAGGCCTGACTGAAGCCAAGTACGTATGGTTTTGCAAACCTTTGTAAGATCCGGCATGGGGTCCCAAAACACTTTACTTTGCAGGGGGACTCTAATACTCTTCGTTACGCCCCTGTTCGTTGTGTGTGTGTGTGTGTGTGTGTGTGTGGTGTGTGTGTGTGTGTGTGTGTGTGTGTGTGTGTGTGTGTGTGTGTGTGTGTGTGTGTGTGTGTGTGTGTGTGTGTGTGTGTGTGCGTGGTGCGTGTGTGCGTGCGTGCGCGTGTGCGTACGTGCGTGAGTGAGTGCGTGCGTGTGTGAGTGAGTGAGTGCGCGTGTGCGTGCGTGAGTGCGCGTGTGCGTGCGTGAGTGCGTGTGGGTGATATGGACTCCATATAACACCTAATTGCTTTTAGAGACAGTGAGAAAGCACCGAAAAAAGAAAATACTGGAAAATTCCCGCCATAGCTCTTATCAAAAGCTGACGTGAGACATTTTCCGCTATTTTTAAATATTATCTTAGTGTTTTTTGTTTCTGATTTTATATTTATTTACTTGTTATTACTTGTATTACTATTTATTTTGTCATGAACTATGAATTCTTTTGCCTCATGAAAATATTCCTTTTGTAGAGTCTTCACCAAAATATGCTAATCCACCATGCTACACAGTCGAAATAGCTTAAATTTATTACATTCAATTTATTCTTATCACATTTATTTGTGAACTAGCTGTTACCCGCCCGCTTCGCTGGGAATTTCATGATGTTTTTTAAATTTTTACTGCTTATATATATGTATAAATTATTGATATCTAAGTCCTGCATTAAGAATTCGATTGTATTGAAAAATATACTTATACCTGTAACTGTCGCCTGTTGATAAAAAAAGGGGCAGAACTCATCTAATTTGTGTTTTCTAAAAATCTCTAAAATTGAAGCATAGAATGATCGTAATCCAAAAACCAAGTGGATTCCCGCAAAACCAATTTTCGGTGGATCTCTACTCCGTAAATTGAACATGCAAGCCAAATTTCAAGTCTAAATCTAACAGAAAAAATAAAGTTTTACTATCAATATCCCCGTAATCCCGTTGAGAGCCGTTTTCCAAAATAACCGCTCTTAGCGGATTTCAACTCAAAAAAAGAAAAATGCAAACCAAATTTCATTATTATAGTCCTTGTAGCTCGAAAAAAGTAATTTTTTTGTCAATACGTCCCAGTAATTGCCTGCATCCCCCCCCAGAACTTGATTTGCTTAAAATACATTCTTAGTGGATCCCTATTCAACAAAAGAAACATGCTTAACAAATTTCAAGTATATGGGTCTAACAATTAAAAAAAGGAATTTTTTTCTGTAACTCCTCTTGACCCCTCGCGTCCTTGGGGGTCAATTTTCGTTTTACTCTTTGTTAGAGGAACTCTATTCCATGAAAGGAACATGCCTACCAATTTTCAAGCAGGATGATCAAATAGTTTAAAATGGAAATATTTATCAATTACGTCTCTTAATCTCCCGAAATTAAACTTGGTAAATGATATTCGCGAAATCCATTTTGTAGCGGTTCTCTACTTTAAGAAAGGAATCTGCTTATCAAATTTCAAGACTGTACGTCTAATAGATTAAAAGTGGGGATAATTATCTATAACGCCACTTGAGCCCCCGCAACGCCACATTAAAGAAAAACTCACAATTAAGAAATTAAGAACAATTTGAATTAAGAAAAACAGAGAGGAAGAAAAATGAAAGATACCTTGAAAAATATTATTCTTCGATTACAATATAAATATTAAGCAAATAATAACTATTGTTTAAATGTGACTAAAAATGTAAATAAAAAAAAGAAAAGATTAAAACTAACCGTAAAACTTATCAATTTTTTGTTTCTTGCATTGCTTTTTGCTTATGAAGCCTTGATTTATTATTTTTAAAAGTGCATCCGAAACAGCCGATGCTCTACTTAACTGAACAGTGAGATAACTATCATAAAAAAAATTATGGCACGTGTCAGCGAATTATGATGTGCGCGTAACACTGTTATGTCTCATGAAGAGCATCGGTCGCCAGTAACCAAAACAACGACTTCATTAGCTCAGCTTGGCGTCCAATTTGGCGTTCATCTTGGCATTCAGTTTCACGTTCACCCGTATAGTTTCCGTTCCCGTAAGAATACGGGAATAAAATATAGCCTATGTTACTCCCCGTTAATGTAGCTTTCCATTAGTGAAAGAATTTTTAAAATCGCACCAGCCGTTTCCGAGATTAGCCGGAACAAACAGACAGACAGACAGACAGATAGACAGACAGACAGACAAAAATTTTAAAAATTGGTTTTTTGTTATGAGTACCGTATATACTTTTAGTGCATTAAGTAAAAAGCTGCTAATTTGGAATTACAAACAGACACTTCAATTTTATTTATTTGTATAGATTAATTATTCTGATTTATTGAATGTTAAGGTAAAACCCTTATTTATTTAGGTTATTTTCGCCCTTTTTACTATTATTACCATTCTCTGGCCTGCTTATAAATCAATACAGCTGTTAATACCGTTAGCCAAAACAAAAACTATTATACGAGTACTTTGAGCGAACAGTCAAGGTCGATCAACTAGTTAGATATTCGATTTTTACGTCACAAAGCTTGCATCCAGAAATAAAAGTAACAAGATTAATGGATAAGATACACGGTGTTTAATGTTCAGCCAGAAATAACAAAATGGCACTGATTTCCCTGCGATATATTTTATTGTCTTCTGTGAAAGAGGACATTAGGGTACAAAGAATAGGAAAAGGCGATAACAGGCCGAGAAATTCATCGGAAATGGTAGTCTTTATCAATCTTTTTATTATTGTAACCCTTCGATCGGATGAGAAACCTGATCGTTTGGGGCTATTTTATATCGAACAAATTTTATGGAATGTTTGAAATGAAAAACATAATATTTAGCATGGAAGAAAAATAGTACTGGAGTAGAATAAGATACCACTTTTAATCAAGAATTTTACGGCTCTCTTTTCATTTCAAAGAGAACCCGATTCAAACTTAGAACATATTTTCAGTGAAAAGAATTGTTCCAATTTTAGTACAAATTTTTGACAGTGTACAGCAAACATTCCTTATTGAACAGTATTTGTTAAAGCTTCCAAAAGAAAATCTAAACTAATTTTCTTAGATTTCAAAAATAGGAACCACACACACACAAATATATTTTTCCACACTTTGAAATCAAAGAAGTTTTAATTAAAACTCGTGCTACGGTGGCTAGCAATTTGAAATAAAAGAGATAAATCTTTTCGAAGATTTCCGATCAAAAAAGAACTTTATTCCTACATAAACAAACCAACACAACAACTCGTGTTGTCATTCACAAAATACTAAATAGTAATTGAGTACAATTTTATTACTGACGTTGTCATCTGAAATTTAAAGTTTTTAATATGTAATTAAAAATATAAATAACATATTTTCAACAGTATTTCTAAAATTTAGAAGCATTTTTATTTCGTAAAAATTTACTTGAAAACGGGAAGCCTAAAACTCATTTAGGTACTATTCGTTTCGCACGCGTAAATCTCGCAAAATTGGCGCTATTGACCACAACACATAATATGCACATTAATTTTTTTTTAATATTAGTTCTCATTGGTTTTTTTATCCATTTTTGATCTATTATGAAAAAGACGTAACTGATAGGAAAAGACGCTGTCTTGTTTGGAAAATGTGATGGTGAAAGGCTACTATCGGGAGTATTCCGTTTGGCGTTGATTGTATCATTTTGGCAACTTTATCGCCTGCGCTGCGAAACGGAAACTACCCGCATTTATTATTCCAATATAAGAAACGAATTATGGAATATATTTTACTCTAGGAAAAACATTCCTGCACAGTTATAATTTTTTTTGCTTAAATACTATATTCTTCAAATAATTTATATCATGTAATTTTACAAGTACATAATTATTCTGAAAGCCTAAACCAGGGGTATGCAACCGTTTTTTCTGCCGGACCACATATATATGTTCGCTATTCCACGCTGGCCACAACATGAGGATTAATAGAAGGGGTGGGGATGCTTTAAGACCAAGATAACATAGACAATTTAAAATCGGAAATTGATCAAAATAGTAAAACTCATAATTTGGTTTTTTTTTAATTATTATTTTTGATATTTTTTACTTTTGTCACTGAATTTTTCTAAATTGGAAGCATTTAAGAATAACTCTTTCACAATTTCTACATCAGTAAACGGTTTCATATGATTACGAATGATATAACAAATTTCATAAAATGCCTTTGTTGTCACTGAGACATTTCTACCGACAAAACTATTTTTCACTGTTGTAAAGATTATTCAAGAAAGCCTATTTATCACCTCTTGAAAGAGATCTTCCAGTAAAATAAATTGTGTCAAAAGTGTCATTGAATGATTCTTGTTTATTGGTATTTTTTAAATACAGTTTCATGGAAAATCAAACAGTTACTGAACCATGCTTTTTTTCACTACAAAATAGTCAACTTCCCAATCGTCTTGAAGCAATTTATTTTTTGCTTGAAAGATATGAAAGATAGTTAAAAATTAGTTTCCCTCATAAAATGGTCGCTACTCCAAAGTTGTCTATTATCACTAATCAGAAAATAAATATCAATTCACACCCATACGACATCGACAGCAAAAAGCAAAATTGATATTTTTGATTTTTTAACAAAGAATTTCCCACCAAATTTTCATAAATAAACGAATTTCTCAGAGCAATGCGCCATAACCGGACCACTTAAAAAAAACCGGTGCACCGCATGTTGAGTATTGGTGAGCTAAGCAGTAAATGCATTAATTATGGATTAGATAACTTTTTTTTAATAATGCGTGCAATTTTTTCATTAATTATATTTGGAAATTAGTTATGTGCCCTGCTAAATATTCATTAACTTGCTCCTGCATATAATGGGCTCAGTTCATGACGGTCACGTGATAAAGATAAACACGTGTTCCTCATTGAATTCAAAACAGATATATAACTAATTGTACTTGTTATTCTTTTTGTAAAATTTCAAATTTTATAATTGGGTAAAAATGTTCTAACGTTATAAAAAATAAATTTTTTCAGAAGATTTTAAAATTTAAAAAAAAATCTTATTTTATGCATGTACTTTTATATAAAATGCATTTTGTCTACCATACGCATTATTGTTGTTGATAAATTTGTATTTTTTAAGAGAAAATTTCTGAAAAGTTGGCAACAACGAAGGGTATGAACTGATTAGCTGGAAATACATGATTGCTTTTATCGAGTGATTATGACATCACATAAGTTTTTGAACTGATTGGCTAAAAACACGTGGTTATCATTATCATGTGACTTTGACGTCACATGAATTGAGCCCATTGAATTAAAACATGTAAGAAAATTCTTATTCAACTCAATCATAATCATAACCATCATTTAGGTTGATTATGAATTATTTGAAAATATAAATGAAGAGTAAAAAAATTAGTTAATACAGTTACATATTTAAGCTATCTGTTATAAAAACAATTGTTGCTGTTTCGTGTCCTCGAACGATCTGACATATGTCAGATTAGCCCCAGAAGGTTGTTGACCACCAAACAAAATCTATAAGGGGTTGAACATGACCAAATTCGGTCAAGATAGCTTATTGAGCTATCTTTTGGCTTTACAAAACATACTTTGTTTTATTTCTACGCTACCAAGAGGCCAAGTTACAATCAATTTTATAAAGTTAGAAAAACAGAAAGTGGGCCTTTAATCTACTATAAGTGGGCATTTCAATTGCTCAAAATCTATCATGGTGAGTCTGATGACTCAAAATGTTACAAATGTATTTCTATAAAACTTTTTGAACCTGATATTTATGTTATTTTTAGAGAATGTACTTAAATATTTCTTATTGTAGGAATGCTTTTTGAGTTATGACTTGTTATTTAAATGTAATAATGGCTTGTTATTTAATAATAATAATTTAAATAATTATAAGAAATGTGACATAAAGAATGTCACATTTCTTATAATGTTTACTCAACCAGCTCTAAAGCTTTTAAATTTTAATAAAACATCAAAATTTTATTTAGTACATTTTCTAGATAAATGCAGCCTATTCGTTTTAGATACTTCAATATAAGTTTATAACTTTTTTCTCTAATTGCTTTGAAGTTTTTTAAAAATATTGCTAAAATTTCACTTATAACTGTGATTTTTGTAAAATTTAGGTAATTTATTTTAAATATTGTTAGTTAAATATTAGTATTTACTGGTATTGAGATCTGAAAAATCATTATAATATTTAAATTTGCTATTTTGTTTAAAAAAAAGTACTCCGAACGTGCTCGGATACCTTAAGTCCCCCTTAAAAAGTTCGTTGCATCCCAGATTGTGATCCAATGAAGCTGGGTGGTCACAACTTTTCTTACAAGTGAGATGGATTTTTCTGCCACTTTTCAAAGGAAAGACATTTCAAGTCATCAAAACAAATAACAAGAATCAATTATTGTGAAATGTGATTACTTAAACATAAAATGGTGACATTTTATTTCGCCTTGAATGAGTTTTCCAAGTAAACAATCCTTTAAGAGCCTTACGGTTAAATGTTCATGCTATCTTGCATCAAAATAAAAATATATATATATGAATTATCTACTATTAAATACAATTACTTAACCGTAAAACAACGTCGTTCTGTTTCAATTTAATGAATTTTCCGTGTAAGCAATTCCTTATGAGCCATTGGTGGTTATTCGGAATCGATCCCAATAGTAAGATCTGTAGTCAAAGCAGAATTAATGACATTTAATGAGCTAGAACAAACTACACACGAATTGTTCTATTAAACTGTAACTCAAACTGATGACATGGGCTTACACTTTCACAAGTGTTTCCTATAATGCTCTAATTAAAGGACACGTGACACTAGAGCTCTTGGGAAGTATGCTCCTATACTCCAGGTTCGAAAAGTTATTAAATTTTGCTCGGTGCACAGAAATTTAAGCATAGTTAAGAGAGTTTCTAGGTCATCAAGCTTAGCTGAGATCTCTATAAATAAGGCTAATTCTGATTAGACGATAGAATTTTGTAACAGTTAATAAAACTTTAAAACTCTTGTGTTTTGTACCTGTTTCTTGGGCAAGGCAATACATAAAGGGGTAGAATATATGAGCGGTGTTTGTATTATGCAAAAGTAGAGTGAATAGTTGATCTAATGAGCCCAGCGAAGAAAGAATTTTTAGATGCATTCATTAAAAATTTACGTGAAGATTCAAAGCTTTCTTGTGGCTCTTTCTTCAAAATATTTCAATACAGATTAAGTTGAATTTTTGCACCACTTTAATGTATTGGTGACTTCCATGAGAAATCAGTTTTGTTCATAAAATCATTATGAAAAATTAAACGACATTTTATGATGAACTTAGTGAGTTCCCACCTCAAAATAGTATAATGATAATTAATATTAAGTATGATTTTAAAATTAAATTCGGTGCTTACGTATTAGCGTCACCGAAGCCAAATTGGTGCCACGTGAATCGCGCCATTTTCCACAAACATTTCAATAATTGACCTTTTTTCCATATAAAATACGTTAGAATTTTTGTTTTGATATCAAGGTGCGATTTGCGTGGTGCCGATTTTGCTACGGTGACGATAATACGTAAATACCTTAAAATCTCGTGCATTAAACTATGCTTTTTTTTTCATTAAAAATGAGTTTCAAATACCCATTTAATCAGCAAAATTTCCGAAGCTATATTTTGCATTTTTTTGCAACATAGCACCCGATAATACTTATTTTTCATACGCTTCAAATTTTCTACTAATGTATGCTATTTTACTCACACGTTAATTTCGAAGAATACCTGCACAAATAAATATTCAGAGGGAAATAGGTTACAAGAAAGAATTGCTTAAATAAATACTAAAAACAAGCAAAATAAAATAGATGCTTCCGTAATATAGTACTCCGCGCCAAATTTCGAATGAAAGAAAAGCACTACCTAGGGTTGACACCTTTTTATGTTTTGTTTTTATACATTGTTGTGTTCTCTAAATTTAATTAACCTTTATTTCTTGCTAGTTTCTAGAATTCTTTATGCCGTTATTTGTCGAAAATTCAGGATCATCTTACAGGTTTAGTGAAAGTAGCATTATACATACATTGAGGCGGTAAGAACGTGCGCCAGTTTTATCGAAAAGACGATAAATGGGAAAAAAGTCATACAAACTATGGGATGCCAAAATTACGATTGGCCAAAACACTGATCGTTTTGGTACTTACTTAATATTGCAACATTTTCCAACTTTATTAATAACTTGCCAAGTTGGCAACTGCGATTTCCTATGTGTCGTAAGCGCAGAATTGACAACTATGTACTTCGTTTCATATAAAGTCGCCAATAGGTTGCGAAACCATGATGATATCCAATGTCTTAAATTCACTACAGACACAATGATAAAAGTTGAACTATAATAATTTCATCAATTACATCCATTTCTAGTATTATCAATCGGTACAAGCCAAGATTTCTAAAGGTTTTCTACCTGCTACCGTATTTGGCTACATGGCGATAAAATTTGGCTATTATTTAGGATTACAGTCTCTAAAGGGTTGTATTAGAAATTTAACTAACCTCCTTTTTAACAGCGAACATATTACACATCCCAAGATATGCATACCAAGTTTTATTGCAAATAGTATGCTGCTTCATGGTACCTTTTTCCTTTTATCGTTTTTTAATGGTTTCACCAATTTAATTCAAAATTGAAGTAGTTTCACTATCACATAGACAAATGCGTTTTTTTTCCCATTGTTATACAGAAGTCCACTTTCATTTAGGGGAGTACTAATTTGAGATCGCTTCGCGATAGATTCTTCGCCCAAATAGTTGCAAAATTTTGCCAATACCTAATGTAGCTGCCAAAAGTCTAGGCACGATTTCAAAATCACGCTAAAAATGAGTAGCGTACTGATATAACTTAGTTGCAGTCCCCCCACCCAAAATCATGTTACAACAAAAAATATTCCAAAATAAAAATAATTAATAACGTTGCTCACTTGCATTAACCTCAAGCCAAAAAGAGAGGGCGATTTATCGCCCAAAATTAACTACATAGCAGATAATAATCACGAAAGAATTTTACGAATTATAGCAGCCTATTTGGTGGTACCATTCTGCAGTCAGTGGTACCATCATAGCAGTACTATCAGAATGGTACCATCATAGCAGTCAGAATGGTTCCAAACTGGTACCATTCTGACTGCTATCTGCTATGATGGTACCAGACACCTGCTGAAATTCGCCAAAGGTAGCCAATCGCGTGGGGTTATTGCATAACAAAGAAAAAAGGGTACTTGCGTATTATCGCAACCTATTTGCGACATCATATAAAACGAAACACATGATTGCCAATTCAGGGCATACGACACATTGGGGTTGCCAATTTGGCGAGCGATTGTAGCGATAAAACGTAAGTACCGAAAAAAATTTTCATTCAAAACCAAAATAGAATTAAAAATTTATTACAGAGCTTATCCATCAGAATGAAAAAGAAGTCCTAGTTGAACCCCCTGATTTTTAGGCACCAAAACTTTTCACCAAATGCGTCACAAAGGACATACTACATACTTCAAAATGGCCAACTTGAGCTAAATCCTAAGCACGTAGCTTGCATGCATAAATTGCCAACTTAGCGCTAAAATCCTACGGGGAAAAAACTGGCCCTAATTTTTTTTCGCCAAATCCGGGGGTTCAACTAGCATCCAAACAAAGAGAAGAATTTTACTGAATACAACTTTCAAAACATTAGAAAAATTTTGAAAAAAGTATGTAAATTCAATCCAAATTTTTCTTTAAAAACTTATGTCTACCTTAACTGTCACAAAGTCTATGACGAAGCAAAAGTTGTTTTCTTAGTTATACTTTTCCGAAAAAACGACATCACTTTGAATCTCCTCCAGATTTCCTTCCTTCAAATTTTAGAGGTAACTTCCGTTCCTTTACAGGAGCTTCGATTGCATTCTTTGGCGCCAATACTGTAAGCATTCCATCAGGGTTCAGAGAACAATTGACAGTTTCACTGTTACAAGAACTTGGCAACATATAACGTCGAGTGAATTCTCTAGCCACAAAACCATTTTGATCGCTTTTTTCTTCATGCTTACCGTGAATTTCTACATAATTATCCCTAACCTTCACTTCAATTTCTTCCGGTTTGAAGTGCTTCACATTCAGAGCGATTTGAAATCTGTCTTTGTCGTTCTTAATTTCAGATTTGCCAGAGTCAGCAAGGCTGGATTGCCTCCTGCGTCTCGTATTTGTGCCTAGATCCGTTAGCAAATCATCCTCAAATACATTCGTTGCGAAAAGCTGATCCATAAGGCGTTCGGGATAATCTATAATGTCCCACCAATCGCTTCCAAACAAAGTCGGAACAAATCTTCTTAGAGCCATATCTAATTAGCTCAGATAAATTATATTTTGCAGTTAGATAACGAGCGATAAAAGGAATGATAAATCTAAAATTGAATTCTCATAATTCAGTTCACTTATATGTATAAACAACTCAATAAAATTCTCTATAACCCTAACAGGCAACAAGAAATCCTATTTCAAACTATATAAGAATGGAAAATTGAAGGATTTTAATTTTTAATCCAGGCTCGTTCCAATAGTTGTTGCCATTATTAATGCAAGTTTTAGATAGCTTTAAATTATACTATAATTAAATATTTTTCAATCGAATATATTTTCATAAAATAATCAAATTTATTTTATATCACATAATTTTATTCAAATTACGAATACAAAATATACGGTTTTGTTTTGCTTTTGCATATTTGTTAAAGTTTTGATTGCACCTTTGTGTCCATCTTAAAATTTTAATTAATACACCTTGTAATGGATTAAATTCATCACGGTCGCACGATAAATAACGTGTTCTCCTCTGAAGTTAGATTTGTATATATTGTTCAACTTGTAAAAGATAGATATAATTTCAAAATTGAAAATTGGGTAAGATGTTCAAATATTAAGATTCTTCAAAAAGTTTTTCAAAATTAAAAAAAAAGTTCTTAACTCATATATGTAACTTTAAATAAGCATTTTGTTTTCTTATATGGGTTGTTATTGTTCATGAATATGTATTTTTCAAAAGAATTTCAGGAAAAAGTAAAACTTGGCAACAACGAAGCGCATGAACTGATTGACTTGAAACACGTGGTCGTATTTATAATGTGATTATGACACCACTTGAATTTATGAACTGATTGATTGAAAATATGCAATTGTAGTTATCGTGTGACAATGACGTCACAGAAATTCAGCCCCATTTACAGCTATTTTTCAATTCCTACTATTATAGCTCACACTCTCTCTCTATTTATGTATGTATTTTTTTATCTTGTTCAAATTTTCAATCGTTAATAAAATTCTTTCTATTCATCCTATCAAGTTTAAATAATTTTTTTTAAACTTGTGGTGGATGACACTTGATGTTAATACAGTTTTTTCAAATATTAATTCGTTAATTACCGGTTAATTAATTAAATTAAATTATTTACAGGTTTTTGACGCCAACTTTGATTATTCCCCATTGTTTTAACAATGTAACTGTTAAAACAATAACAAAGGTTTGAGTCAAAAACTGATTTTTCAGCCAAACTAGCCAAACCGAGTGTGCATTGTTACAACAATGCAAACAAATCATGCTCTTTTTTTCAATTCCTACTATTAGTTCACTCTCTCCCTACGTGTATATATATATATATATATATTACTTTCTATTCATCCATTCAAAGTAGGAATTGACTTAAACAATTTTTTTATATTACTTGTTAGCTTGTATTTGTTTCTACAGATCCTATGGACCGATTCATCTGACGTCGTAATCATATGACAGCACGCTAAGCAAATAGTCACGTGTTTGATTCGACCGAGTATTTTGGCGACATTTTCGGATTTGGATTCGGGATTATGGATCTACTACCATATAAATGAAATACTGTAGTGTATTGCATTGCCATGGTCAAAGTGTAGTATAGGGGGGGGGGGCTTGGAATTTGGGGATTTTTATATAGATATTATGGTAAGGTAACGAATTCATTTTGGCTTCCGGACACCTATCGCTAAGTGAAGTAGCTTGGCAATCAATTTTAATCGCTAAAAAAATTGACATCGCCCCCCCCCCTATACTACACTTTGACCCATTGCCATAATGACTGTTGGATGAAAAGTATTTTTTCGGTTCCTACTGAAGAATCCATATTTATTTTAAAAAATGGATACAAAACTTAGGTCGAAAGAACTTCAAACCATCTAACTATTCATCAGTAGGCTTCGATCATTTTGAAAAAGCATGCTTCATGTATCAGTCTTCACCAACAAAAGGACATTAAAACCAAATTCAATTCCTAAAAAAAATCTGTTTTTCTGAGCCACCATCTACTCAAAAAATTTTGCAGAGAAGGAATAAAACTTCAGTGTCATAGAAATTAAAAATGTTCCAAAAGAAATTTCGACTGAAATGTGATTACTTTCTAATTATATTTCGGTTCTAATACATATTATCGCAACAATCACCAACGTTCAAGTTAACTCGCCAGGTTGGCGACTCCAATTTTGCATGTGTCGTAAACTAAAACTATGTATATATTTAATAACTATACGAAAAATAAAAAACTTGAAAATACTCGTATATTAAAAATATTTAGAGTACTAAAAAAATTTAAAGAGTATAAAACAAGAAAGTGTCAGCAAAATCGACGGTTAGCACACAACCACAAGTCTAATACGCTTAGCTGTTATTGTTTACTTGATAATCACGTTACAATCGATAAACTATCTCAGTGCCCTCTGGTGTGAATCAACCCCATAGATTATATTAATAATAAAAAGTAAATTATATAATGTGATATAATATACGTCAACGTCCATATTCAGTACGATGTTTTATGAACTAAATTCGCAGTGACTTAATACGAATTTACCGATCATTAAATCCCTGTTCTGACCTTGTTTGATGAGCAAATCTTCCTAAATTGTACTCAAATTATAACTTCTAAAAAACGTTGCCAGGTTTTAAACATTAGATAAAGAGTGAATTAAATTAAATACCATAAAACTAAATAAATAAATGTAACAAAGTCAATTTTAACAACATTTTCCATGAAAAGAAAACAAACGATGCACTCTGTACTTATGTATTGTAACGTGCTGTAAATTATTTAGCTTGTGCTGTATGGCAGCATTGTTTACATAGAATATGAGATTTTATTAATTTTTTTCCCATTAGTAAAGAGAGCTGAGTATTTTTATTTAAAAAAGGTATTTTTTATGAACGTATCACTCATCTGGGGATTCCTTGGATCATTTGAGTGTAGAAAAAGGCGTCCGCATTAATTTAATTGCCATTGTTTATATTTCTGGCGTACCGCAACAGGACTTTGTTTTTGGAAACAAACATGGCAAACATATTTAAAGCAGCTAAGGGCTTCTTGAAAGAGGACTTGTTGTTTGTGGCAGAGGAAATTGGAGAGATATTTCCAGATAAGGTAAAAATTTCGGAACTGAAAGACATTATTTTGAAAAGCAAAGAGTATCTGGATGATCCAGACTTTGTGACAAATATTTTAGTAACGGCCGTGAGCGAGCGAAAACTGAAAGAAGAATTTGAAAAAGCTGAAAGATTAAAACAGCTAGAATATGAAGAAAGTGGAAAAATAAGAGGACACGAACTGGAGTTGACGAGAATCAAGGCAACATTGCCAGTTTCTGGTGAGTCTCAAAATACTAATATATCTGGCGCTAAAAAGAAATTTAATCTGCCAAAATTAGAATTTAGACAGTTTAGTGGCGATATTAAAGATTGTCTACAATTCTGGAGCCAATTTCAACATATCCATGACGATGATGAAATCGCGCCCGAGAACAAATTTCGGTATCTTGTTCAAGCTACTGTAAATGGCTCGCGAGCCCTAGAAGTGGTAGAGAGTTTCCCGGCAACAGCAGCCAATTATGCCAAAGCAGTTGAAAGCTTAAAAGCGAGATTTGGTAGAGATGATCTATTAGTGGAGGTTTATGTTCGTGAATTGTTAAAGCTCATAATTTCGGTGCAGAAACAGGGGGAAATATCAATGACATCTCTGTATGATGAACTCGAATCTTATCTAAGAGCCTTAGAGACTTTAGGAGTGACTACTGAAAAATGTGCTTCAATTCTTTATCCAATGGTTAAATCATGTTTTCAAGAGGACTTTTTGAAAGCATGGAATAGAAGTGCAGCTTCAGCAGTCTCAACAGATGCTAAAGAACGTTTAACCAATTTAATGACTTTCCTCAAGGCAGAAACGGAGGGAGAAGAAAGAATTAATTTGGATATGGCTGGTTTTGGTCTGGGTGTAGATGAAAATCGCCAATCTTTTAAGAAAAAAGTAAAAGATTTTCCATTGAAAAAGATACCTACAGCTGTCAATTTATTAACTACAGCTTCAAATGAATGTGTTTTTTGTACTGGGAAACACTCGAGCCAAGACTGTTTTCAAGCTCAGGAGATGAGTTTGGCTGAAAGGCATAATATTTTAAGAGAGAAGCAATGTTGTTTTGCTTGCTTAAGACCAAAGCATACAGCTCGTTCTTGTAAGACATATTTAAGATGTGTAATATGTGGTAAAAAGCATGTCCCACTTATGTGTGAGTCTCTAAAGGCTAAGAATCAAGATTCAAACAGGAGTGAAAATAAGGGTCCAAAAGTTGAAGTTAATATGACCAACAACACTTCTTGTCCCAGGATGTTTCTCCAAACTCTGAAGTTAAAAATGGTGTGTGGTAACAAAGAAATCCCAGTTAGGGCAATTCTAGACTCTGGGTCACAAAAGTCTTATGTATTAAAAAATGTAGTTGAAAAGATGGGATATATTCCACTCAGAAAGGAAATTCTGATGCATTAATTGTTTGGGGGGATTAAATCTGACAAGTGTGAACATACTTGTTATAAAATAAGATTGAGAAATCAAGACAATAGTGTTACATGTAACCTGGAAGTATTAGATCAGACATCTATATGCGACAACATTGCATCGGTCACTCCAGGTTCTTGGATTTCAGAACTTAATGAAATGAAGATCCAGTTATCAGATGTAAGGGAAGAGTCACGATCTGTACAAGTGCTTCTTGGATCAGACGTAATCGGAAAGCTCATGACTGGCCAGCGCAGAATTTTATCCTGTGGGCTTGTTGCCATGGAGACAATACTTGGATGGACTCTGTCAGGTAAAGTACCTAATAGTGAGATTTCTTCATGCAATGATATACCGGTGGTCTCCCTATTTGTGAAAGAGATGGATATCTCCCAGTTGTGGAGATTGGATTCCTTGGGGATACAAGATCCTTCAGAACAAAAAACCAAAGAGGAGCTTCATAAAGCCTCAATGGAGCACTTCTTAAGAACTGTCAAGGTTGATGAAGAAGAGCGATTCCTTGTCTCCCTACCATGGCTTGACAATCGTTTACCTCTGCCAGACAACTTTAATTTGGCATTTAAAGGGTTACAAGTGACAACCCATAAGCTGAAGAAGGAAAACTTGTTTAAAGAATATGGTGATGTCTTTAAGGAATGGAAACGAGAAGGCATAATCGAAGAAGTCCCCAAAGAAGAATTGAAGTCTGTTTCTCACTATCTGCCCCATCGACATGTGGTGAAGCCGAACAGTACTACAAAAATTAGGCCCGTTTTTAATGCTTCGTCAAAACAAAAGGGAGCGGTTAGCCTCAATGACTGTTTGGAAAAGGGTTTAAACTTGATTGAATTGATCCCTTCAATGTTAGCAAGATTTCGATTGTATAGATTTGGTGTTTCGGCTGATATACGGAAAGCCTTCTTGCAAATAAGCCTCTATGAGCAGGATCTAAATTTCTTGAGATTTTTGTGGCACAGTGAAGAAGGAGAGCTTATACATTATAGGCATTGCCGAGTGGTGTTTGGTGTCTCCAGCAGACCATTCTTACTTGGATCAACAATCCAGTACCACTTGGAGAAAAAGTTAGAAGAAGCAAAGCAAGGCTATGGGAAATACCCTGAGTGTTTTGTACAAAAATTGATGAGCAGCTTTTACGTGGACAATTGTTTGGCAAGTGTCCAAACTCAGTCAGAGCTAGATCGAATTATTGATGTAGCCACGGAGATCATGGCTGAAAGAAAATTTGACTTAAGAGGGTGGGAGCACTCTATCCCATCTGATCCCATAGCAAGCCCTACAAACGTCCTGGGAATGATTTGGGACAGACATTGTGATACCCTATCATTAAATATTCCAGATTTTAGAGAACTAATGGAAAGGGTAATCACAAAAAAAAATATTCTTGCTGCTTCACACAAAGTTTTTGACCCCTTGGGGATCACTGGTCCAGTGTTGCTATTACCAAAACTTTGGCTACAAAGTTTGTGGAAGTCTCAAATTGGTTGGGATCAAGAAGTAGATATGAAAACAAGTCAAGATTTTCTGAAATGGGTAAAGGAGCTGGAATACTTAAAGCATGTCCAAGTACCAAGGTGGTTACACTGTGATAGTGGATTTCAGCATATTTCGTTACATTTTTTCTGTGACGCAAGCAAATTTGCTTATTCTGCTGTTGTTTTCCTACGCGTTGATATTGGAAGCACTGTACACATACAACTGGTACAGAGTAAAACTAGGATTGCACCATGTGGAAAAAAGGAAACAACAATTGCCAGACTGGAACTTTTTGGTGCTGCTATATCTGTTCGTCTTTCTACAAATGTCTTGAAAGAGTTTCCAACAGACAACGTTTATTTCTGGACAGACTCTACTACAGTATTAGCTTGGTTGAAGAGAGAAGAACCGTGGGGTGTATTTGTTTACAACGGTGTTCAAGAAATTCGGAAGCTGACACCTGTCAAAGCCTGGAGACATGTTCCTGGATCTCTGAATCCTGCAGACTGTCCAAGTAGAGGGTGTTCAGCAAAGCAGCTTTGCAGCTCGAAATGGTGGGAAGGTCCCAGTTGGTTGCATCTCTCGCCTCAAGAATGGCCTATTAGTGATGTGGAAGTAGACGTCAATGAGGTTGAAGTGAATAAAGAAAGAAGAGCTATCGTGACCTCTATGATGAATGTTCAAACAACCGATATTAAGAGTGATCATTTTTCCACCTATAGTAGAAACAACAGAGTAGTAGCGTGGATTCTACGTTTCATTCATAACGTTTCAAATGCAACCAAGTTAAAGGGAAGCTTAAGTTATGAAGAATTCAAACGAACAGAGGTTTTGGTTTTCAAGTCCCTGAAGTCAAATGCCTTTCAAGATGAGAGATTTCTTGCTAAAATGCAAGCCTTTAAAAATGAAGATGGGCTTCTGAGAATAAGAACCAAGTTGGCTGACAGTTATGAGAAGGAAAATTTCAAGTTCCCATTTCTCTTATCTGCCAATGATGTTGTAGTGAAATTAATTCAAGAAGAGCATGTAAAAGCAATGCATGCAGAATCTTCAATATTACTTACACGGCTTAGAGAGAAATTTTGGATAATTAGAGCCAAAAGATTTCTAAACCAAGTTCTTTCTGAGTCTGTGATTTGCAAACGTTATAAAGCTAAGCATGTTGAAGTGCCCTTTGCTCCACTGCCTAGAGATAGAGTTACTCAGACAAAGGTATTTGAAGTAACAGGTGTAGACTATGCAGGTCCTCTTTATCTTAAGTCAAAAGCGAATGCCTGGATTGTTTTGTTTACCTGTCCTGTCTACCGAGCAGTGCATTTTGAATTAGTACAATTACTCACTACTGATACCTTCATTCAAGCCTTGAGAAGATTCATTGCGAGAAGAGGCAGGATTTCAGTACTTTACAGTGACAACGGTACTAACCTTGTAGGAACAAATAATGCACTAAGAACATTAGATTGGGATAAAATTGTGTTGTACTCAACTGCCCAGAAAATCATTTTGAAATTTATTCCATCTACAGCAGCATGATGGGGTGGATGGTGGAAGCGTATTGTGAGAATGCTCAAAGAGCTTCTACGTCGAGTGTTAGGGAAATCTATTGTAAATTATGAAGAACTCCTGACCATCTTATGTGATTGTGAGTCAATAATCAATGCTAAACTTTTGACATACATACACGAAGATCCAAATGAGTTGTTACCTTTGTCCCCAGCAATGTTCATTCACGGAAATAGCAACTGTAAAACTCCGGATTTAGATCAAGTCGATAGATCTTCATTAGTAAAACGCACCAAATACTTGCAGAAGTTGCGTGAAGATCTGAGAAAAAGGTTCAGAAATGAATATCTTGCTTTTCTGGTCCACAGAGGGACAAGGAGAAATGATGCTTTAGAAGTGGGCGATGTTGTGTTGATTGGGCATGACAATGTGCGATGAATTGACTGGCCTCTTGGTGTTGTCTTGGAGGTTTATCCTGGCAAGGATGGAGTTCCCAGAGTAGCTAGAATTAGAGCCTCCCATGGTGAGAGGATTCGTCCTTTCTAAAGGCTATATCCATTGGAAGTATCAGCTAAAACTGAAATTGGTGTTTTAAAGGCCTCAGGAAAAGACAGCCTACCTGTTGAGAAAACTCCTGAATCATCTACTAACCATGTTTTGGATTCACCAACTGATTATATTCCCGATTCTCCTGTTGAAAGTACTGATAATTCTGAGGAGAAACCCCCTACCAAAACCAGATTGAGAAGGACCATAAAAATTCTTCACAAATTGGACTTGTGAACTTATTTTCAAACTTTAGGAGGAATTAAGTGTCATATACATCTATACAATGTATTGCATGGTTAAAGTTTAATTTATTTTAGATTGTAAAGTTCAGCTTCACTTTGCAAGGTGGGAGTATGTAACGTGCTGTAAATTATTTAGCTTGTGCTGTATGGCAGCATTGTTTACATAGAATATGAGATTTTATTTTTTCCCCCGTTAATAAAGAGAGCTGAGAGCTGAGTATTTTATTTAAAAAAGGTATTTTTTATGAACATATCACTCATCTGGGGATCCCTTGGATCACTTGAGTGTAGAAAAAGGCGTCCGCATTAATTTAATTGCCATTGTTTATACGTATTATACCGTCGACTAATCCATCAAATGAAAAGTCGTCGCCAAATGCAGTCATCGCATGCGTGAAAAAGATTATTGTACTTGTACATGAGAACATTTTTCCATTATTGGCTTCAAATGGTAACCTTTGGCAACGTCTTTTTATTTGATAAATTGGTGTAGAAATAATTGTTTTTGAAGTGATAACTCCTTTAGGCGCGTTTTTTAAGAGTGAGTCTAAGTGAAACGTCAGGTGCGACTGCGTTACGCTCAATTGGCTTTACTCGGCTCCATTTGGCAATTGAGCTCGTGTCGGCAATGGTCACTTTGTTTTGAATTGAAAACGTTTTAGGCGTGTTTTTTAAGCAAAAATTTCATGCACACTTTAATCTGTGAAGTTTTATTTTCTTTTTTAAATTTTTCTTTCATGTACATAGCTCACTTCCACTGGCTCCTGCGAGTGAACTAGAGAAGAGGAGCTCAAGTGAAAATAATTGGATGAAAAAGGTTTTTTTTTATGAATGAGATCGAAAATAAGAAGAAACGAAACATGGTATCTGTTTTTGTAATTCAGTAGAAAAAGCATTTAAACACAAAAATGTGCCAAAGGAATTAAAATTCGAAATTTTAATGGTGAGAAAGTTGCCAATATTTTGGCTTTATTAGTGATAGCTAAAAGATTACGAGAAAATAAAAGTATTAATCATGAAAAAGAACGAACCCTCTCCTTTTGTTTGCTTAGAGAATTTTAAGAAAAGCAAGTGACTCTCAAGGCATAAGTTTTCCTAGTCTTACATAGTAATATGGCGTTATATAAGTTATATAAACGGTACTACATATCATCGTAAAGGTATTGGTGACATTACATAAAAGGAAGCACATGGTTGCCGATTCAGCGCGTACGACACATGTGAAATCAAAATTGCCAACTTGGAGAATTATCTTGAACGTTGACATATTTGCGATATAATACGTACCATATAAACATATATATATATAATAAAATCTATATAAGTAATTCACAAATAAATATTTTTAAATTTTTGAACTATTTGACATTTAAATCGTACATACTTATATATAAACACATAAGGATGCATAATTGTTTAAACATTGCTCTTTACAGAAAAAGGACGAGATAAACAAATCCATCGATGATGTACGAAAAAGACAGCTACTTAACACCCGCATGTGAAAATGTCGTTAAAGAAAACGCAGTACATCCGTACGGAATCTCTTGCCCAGAATATATCAGAATTTTTCACTTCTATCGTGTGATCATAAGCACACAAAATTTTTATAACATATCGAAGAGAGAGAGACTTAGATGTTCAATAAAATCCTAGTTTAAACCTTTGGCGACGGAAAAAAATATTGCCAAATATTTAAGTAGATTGTCAATTTCCTCATGAGATAGTTTTACTCAGATACAACAAAGACACAGAACACTATTTTGCAAATGCGATAGATCTTAAAAATGATCCAATTTCTATAATTAATTCATTATTGTAAAGCAAATTTAATTTAAATGCCTCTTTACTAGATTTCTAATAAGCGCAGATCACAAACCCATTCTTATTTTGCCTGACTTCTACATAGGGGATCCAGAAAACAAATTGCATTAATTTATTACAGCATTACATCTTGAACTTCTTAATTGAAATTCCAACCAGAATGTTCTACGATCATCCCATTTAAATGAGAGAAAAATACGCTTTTAAAAAATAAAGGGAGGAAATACTGGTTCTTCTTATTTTAATTACACGCAGTCGAGGTGAAACAATTATTCTTCTATCCAATTATGAGAATTACAAATCAGCAAGTCTGCAATTCCACGCAGGTCATGTTTAATTATAAGGAAAAATTGCGCGTTGAAAAAAGTGCAACTGAAGTGAAAAGACCAGAGTAATATCTTCATCAAAATGGAAGTCAGACTAAATGAGAATACGTTTATAGTAATTATCTTTCGTTGTTATGAGACCTTGATAATAGGTCTCAAATTACAGATAAATTAGAAGCGAAAAAATACAGCGGTTATGAATTTTCTATTAACTGTGATGTTTTACCTTGTTATAGAATGGTAGAAAGTTGTACATCTCTATAATTAATTTCGTCAATGGTATTTTGTAAACTATATTTTGTATACTATACTCTGCATGATATAAAGATATAAATTATAGTTTTAAAAAAAACTAAAAACACTCTTTTACAGTTAATCGAATAATTCTTAGTATAAGAATAAAAAGATTAACGAGAAAATTAATGCCATTGTGGTAAAAGCATGGGGTGCTCGATATAAATTGTTATATTTTCTTATTGGTTCTATTCCGAAGTGCAGAGTTAGTGTAAAAATGTAGTACAAAGTACCCCACGCATTTACTACAATCACATCAATTTTCTCGTTAATCATTTTATTCTTACAGGAAGAATTATAATTTTTACTTTTTAGTTCAATTGACAAAAAAAGGGTGTTTTTTAGTTTTTTTAACTATAATTTTTATTTTTCATTTTTTAGTTTTACAATGAAGTATGTTTTTTTTTTAGTTTTTAAACTATCATTTATTCATTGATGAATTAATCTTAAATGGATCATTTTTTAGAATCTGGAATATCCAGAGTTATCCTATCAGTGCTTTGATACGTCCTGGTTTGCAAAATGTAGGATTAGCCAACTGTGGAAATCTGGAAGAGCTAAGTTTGAAATATTTAATGCGGAAGAGGTGTAAAAAGTAGATGATATTTTTTCATAAAAAAGCGTTCAATAGAGCTCAAAATAGCTGAAACTTGCATCAGTATTAGACATAAGAGTACAAGCAATTAGAACACATATCTTTTTTGACATACTCGAGTCCTTTTCTTATTTCCATTTTCTGAAAAACTGGACAATTCTTTTGGTAAGAAATTGCTAACATATCCTTCCTTTTTCACATATAAAGAACATTTTTGTTTGTTGTATTTTATTAACCATGAGCGTTTTCGCTGTCGGGTTGAAACTTAATTTATTAGTTTCCAAATCTGGATTTAGTCGCCAAATCTGGAAATGGGAAGTGGTTAATCTTTAAGATCTTGATCAGGACAATGGAACAAATTATTAAATTATTGTATTTCCATCGGCCCTTAACAACCGTGCAAAATTTTGAATTAATATGACCTGTTAAAGTAGGTAAAGATCGAGTTCATAAACTCCGTTACATACAAAGTGAAATTTTGTATGCAACGGGGAATTACGTGACTGCTGGAATTTGTCTTGCTCTTAAATGGATATGAATTAACAGCTCTGAAGAGTATTTATTCTCTCCGTTTACGTGGCCTCGGATGAGTCCCGTATCGTTACATTTCAAAGATTCTGTCTCTATAGGTACAGGTCAAACTAATAAAAGTGTGTTAAGGAGAAATATTGTCAATCGTATTATCAAATTTTAAACGTTTTGCTATAATGTTTATTCGTACCTTCACTTATAAACGTATCGCTTTATAAAAATAAAAGATATTTAGCAGTTAGAACATAAATTATCCTTTTCCACATGCAAAGGTCTTTTTTTAATTTTTATTTTCAGAAAAACTAGACAATTGTGTATATTATGGTAAGAAATTGCTGACGCATACACCCGCCCCTTTCTCACATAAAGAACACTTTTTTTTGTATATTTGTATTAACTACAATTGTATTCGCTTTTAGGTAGCACCTTAATCTTTTAGTCACTAAATCTGGAATTAGTCGCCAAATCTGAAAATGGTATATGCAATAAGTCGCCAAATCTGGTAGTGGTATATGGAATTAGTCACCAAATCTGGAAATCGTTATTCTTGATGATCCTGATTAGGACAATGGAACAAAGTTATTAAATTATTGTACTGTCATCGGCCCTTGACAAGTGTGCAAAATTTTAAAATAATCTGACCTTTTAAAGTGGGTAAAAATCAAGTTAAAAGATTTCGTTACATACAGGTGAAGCTAACATATATATAAAAAAACGTTGAATAAAAGTTTTAAAAGAATCAAATGTAAATAACTTGAACATAAACTTGTCACTAAGCTTAAGAGATAGTTATGTTCAAAAAAGTAAATTTGCATGTTTTTTCTTCGCCTTTAATGAAAATATGTATAACTTTGCAATTCATATTATCTTGTAAGAATAAAAAGTCAAGTAGCAATATTTTTTATATAATCATACAAGATTTAAAAGCACTTCACTTCAATCTCTCTAGGTAACTGCTATTTTTTACAATCCTAAGAAAAGCTATAATTGTGATATATATATTGAGAAAGGTGTGTAAAAATTATCTTTTCTGTATGATTAAAATTCTAACCAAGCCTAAGCTAATTCTTGAAGTATTGTCATGAATTCAAAAGATATCAAACCAGTAAGTCTAACAGCTTAATTTTATCACCGTTTGGAAAATCTAGATTCAGCCCACAAATAACTCCTCAAAATACACTTTCAATGTACTTGACCTCTAATATCATAGTACCCTTATTAATACATCCCTGTGTTTTATAATAGGTATTCACAGAAGCAAAATATAATTCAAAACCGCAAAGTGCGTCGATGAAGTCTAACGTTTCTGCAAGCAACGTTTTATTAAGGCAACCTACTACCTTAGAATTGTGAATTTTGCCAAAAATTGACAAATTTTTTTATGATTTTATTTTATAGATCATTTATTAACTTTATAAAAATACTAAGTTTATTATTTTCTGTTCTCTAGAAAAAAAACTACAAGTGTTTTAGTAAAAGCAGATGTCATTACTTTAAGCAAGATATCATACTTTAAAACGCGTTTTACTCGAAATGTGCTTTTTTTTAAAAATCCTCAAAGGAGGACTGCGATTGCTAAGAGTTCGGAAAATAATAACTGAACTTTTTTTGTGTACGAGGCATGTTTTTTAAGTAAGTACCGTTTTGAAATTAAAAAAAGACGTGCAAAGATATCGCAATAATTTTATTTTTGCATGAAACCTGTACCTTAATCTACTTTTCTACATAATTTCCGTGAATATTGAGGCACTTGTCATAATGTGGCACCAGTTTTTGAATACCCTCCTCATAAAATTCTGCCGCCTGACTTGTTAACCACTGTATCACAAATGTTTTGACTTCGTTATCGTCTTGAAGACGCTGACCACCCAGGTGTTTCTTCAAGTGCAGGAACAAATGGTAGTCGCTGGGCGCCAGATCAGGGTTGTATGGAGGATGATCTAGAGTTTCCCATTTAAAAGATTTGATGAGATCTTTGGTCCGATTAGCCACATGTAGACGGGCATTGTCATGCAGCAAAACGATACCCTTACTCAACTTGCCACGTCTTTTGTTCTGGATTGCACGACGCAGATTGTTCAATGTCTCACATTAAGACGCTGCATTGATTGTCTCATTACGAGGCAGAAACTCCACTAGCAATACTCTTTTTCTGTCCCAAAAAACTGTGCACATGATTTTCCGGGCAGAAATTCTTAGCTTAAACTTCACTCTTTTGGGTGATGATGAATGTCGCCATTCCATGGATTGTTGTTTCGATTCTGGTGTGACGTAGGCCACCCATGTTTCGTCACCAGTAACAATTTGGTCTAAAAAAATCTTCACCTTCATTGTGGTACCGCTCAAGGAAAGTCAATGCACTGCCTAAACGTTGGGTTTTGTGCAAATCCGTCAACATTTTTGGAACCCAACGTGAACACAATTTCCGCTAATTCAAGTTCTCGGTCACAATGCGATGCAAAACACTACGAGAACATTGAGGAAAGCAGTCGGACAATGATGAAATTGTAAAGCGTCTGTTTTCTCTCACCTTTTCGTCCACTTTCTGCACCAAATCTTCATTAACGACCGAAGGACGCCCACTCCGTTGTTCATCATGCACATTTGTGCGGCCATCTTTAAATGCTCTCACCCATTTCCTTACCATTCCATCACTCATAATGTTTTATCCGTAAACTTCACAGATCTCACGATGAATATCGATCGGTTTTACGCCTTTAGCACTAAGAAATCGTATAACAGCCCGTACTTCACAATCAGCGGGACTCACGATTGTCGGAGGCATCTTAAACACTCAGTAAACAACGTATACAATGAAGAATTAGACTGTAATGGCGTCAGTGCATAGACAAGAGATGTAGGTAACCAGCGAGCATGCGCGGAACGCCGACCGGAGCGCTGCGGCGGCGGAATCGCAAAACGGTACTTACTTAAAAAACATGCCTCGTATATTCTGTACAATAGTAGGAGTGTTTTAAACTTCAGATTTATCAATCACTGTTTTATTACAAAATTTACAGTCCCTTATGTAAATATAATCACTTTTTTTTAAGCAATTTCATATAATAACTAAGATAAAGTGCTTTATTTTTTGTAAAAATTAAAATATCTCTTATACCGAAGGTCATTTTAAAAATGAAAAACATTGCAACACATCAGAGTTGAAAAAATTGAAAAAATTTTCACAAACGTTTGGTACAGAGTGGACAGCGCTTACGTTATTTTTTGTAAATTTTTACCCATTATTTCCCATTTTAGTAAAAATAATCCCTTTTCAATTTTAGCATATTTTCCTTAAAATGTACTAAGCAAATCTAAAAAGAAAAAAATTCCCATACCTCCATATTTTTTTTAAAAAAAATTGTCGCAAGTAGTCGGATACCTTTAGCTTTTTAGGAAATGTATTTCTCAGTCATCATCTCAAACTCTCTAGTGTACTTACCACGAGGTGAAAGTGGTTATTTATAAAAGATGGCGAAGACAAATCGGAGTTTCGTGAGCTTCATCCGATGTCCAGCTTATTTCCTGAGACAGTAAACATCAGTGTTTACCCATGCCGAATTTGAGCACTTTAAACCGGAAAATGTGAAAGCGTTTGTATGTTCTGTTGATCCAATCGCGCCATTTTGAAATTCACTTCCGTGTTGCTATTTGGCTTTAAGGGCCAAGGCTTATATTTTCTATGTCATGTCGTATAAGTCTTGTTTTCGAGACATTTTTCTCTTCAACTTTAAGAACTCAAAAATATTTAATCATCATTGATGTCTCGTTAACGATATGAGAAATTGAAGAAAAAATTGTTTACACTGCCTAACATTAGATGAACAACTTATCTTTGCCATTACTTTGTCTTATAGCAGCGGTCCTTCAACTTGGTCCGCAGACCCTTGGGTGACCCAAGGGCTTTTATAGGGGTCCGCGAAGGGGTGTCATTTAATGTATGCATTTCCCCATTTTACAGACTATGAAAAGCCATGTGAAAAAATTGATAGATGTGCTTCCTTGACTAGATGATTAAATCCCTCCACTCCCAAAGAAAAAAAATCTACTAGCACATGTATTTCAATCAAGAACGTTATTAATTCAGGTTTGTTATTTGTTAGTTTCTTAATTTTATTTTATTGTTTGCAACAATATATATATATATATATATATATATATAAAGGAGAAAAGCGACTCACTGACTGACTGACTAATCACGATATATCCGGAACTATTCAACCTACAGATTTCAAATTTGGTAGACATGTTCCTTTCATGGAGTAGAGATCAGCTAAGAACGGATTTTTTGTGAAATTCGAATCGCAAGGAGTGTTATGGGGGGTTAAGGGGCGTTATAAATAATTGTTTCCATTTTTAAACTACTCGATGTACAATCTTGAAATTAGGTAAACAGATTCCTTTCATAGAGTAGAGATCCCCTACAAAATGAGTTCGGTGAAAATTGACCCCCAAGTGGCGTTGCGGGGGCTTAGGGTCCGTTAAAGATAATTAATAACATTTTTAAGCTATGAGACACAAAGTCTTTATATTTGATAAATATATTCCTTTCATAGAGTAGATATCAGCTACAAGATGGGTTTTGGGAAAATAGCCCCCCAAGTGGCGTTGCGGGGGATTAAGGGGCATGATAGATAAATATTTTCGTTCTTAAACTACTTGACCTACCAGCTTGAAAATTGGTGGACATGTTTCTTTCATGGAGTAAATATCCGTTACAAAATGGGTTTTGGGAAAATTGACCCCTAAGGGGTGTTGCGAGATATAAATAACTATCTATATATATAAAGGAGAAAAGCGACTCACTCACTCACTGACTGACTGACTAATCACGATATCTCCGGAACTGTTCAACTTACAGACTTGAAATTTGGTAGACATGTTCCTTTCATGAAGTAGAGATTAGCTAAGAACGGATTTTACGAAATTTAAAACGCAAGGGGCGTTACGGGGGGTTTAGGGGCGTTATAAGTAATTGTTTCCATTTTTAAACTACTCAACGTACAATCTTGAAATTGGGTAAGCAGATTCCTTTCATAGAGTAGAGATCCGCTACAAAATGAGTTTGGTGAAAATCGACCCCCAAGTGACATTGCGGGGGCTTAGGGGGCGTTATAGATAATTATTTCCATTTTTAAACTATTAGACGCACAGTCTTTAAATTTGATAAATAGATTCCTTTCATAGAGTAGAGATCAGATGCAAGATGCTTTTTGGGAAAGTAACCCCCCAAGTGGCGTTGAGAGGGGAGGGGGGTTAAGGGCATAATAGATAAATATTTTCGTTTTTAAACTACTTGACCAACCTGCTTGAAAATTGGTAGACATGTTTCTTTCATGGAGTAAATATCCGCTACAAAATGGGTTTGGGAAAAATGACCCCCAAGGGGTGTTGCAGGGGGTTAAGGGGAGATATAAATAATTATTCCGATTTTTAAACTATTAGACGCACAGTGTTGAAATTTGGTAAGCAGATTCCTCTCATAGAATGCAGATACGCCACAAAATGCGTTTCGTGAAAATCGACTCCCAAGTAGCGTTGAGGAAAGTAAGGGGCGCATATTTTTCAATACAATCGAATTCTTAATGCTAGGACTTAAATATCAAAAATTTATACATATATATAAGCAACAAAAATTTATAAAACATCATGAAATACCCAGGGAAGCGGGCGGGTAACAGCTAGTATATATATGTATATATAGCCATTACTACAACGCAATATTTTTCAATTCTTACTATTAGCTCACTCTCTCCCTGTATATATATTTATTTATATATCTTATTAAATTTTCAATCTTTAATAAAATACTTTCTATGCATCCAGTCAAGCTCAAATAAATTTTTTTAAACTTGTAGTGGATGTTAATACAGTTTTTTTCAAATATTAACTTATTAATTACCAGTTAATTAAATTTATTACCGGTTTTCGACGCTAACAAAAATTCGTCTCCATTGTTGTAACAATGTAACTGTTAAAACAATGGCAAAAGTTGGCGTCGAAAACTGGTTTTTCAGCCAAACTAGCCAAACCGGGTGTGCATTGTTACAACAATGTAGAAAAATTTGCTATTTTTTCAATTTCCATTAGTTAACTCTCTCCCTGTGTGTGTGTGTGTGTGTGTGTGTGTGTGGTGTGTGTGTGTGTGTGTGTGGTGGTGTGTGTGGGTGGGGTGTGTGTGTGTGTGGTGTGTGTGTGTGTGTGTGTGTGTGTGTGGTGGTGTGTGTGGTGTGTGTGGTGTGTGCGTGCGTGCGTGCGTGCGTGCGTGCGTGCGTGCGTGCGTGCGTGTTATGCCTTCCTAAACCATTCATCCGATTGCAATTAAACTTTGGGGAATGGCTGGACGAAGGTTGTTGAGTTAGTAAAATTGACCCTTATAAAGGTCTATATATATATCCCTGTTTTTGAACTGTTAGACCTACAAACTTGATATTTTTGGTAGGTATGTTCCTTTCATGGAGTAGAGGTCCTCTACACAAAAGGTTTTGCCAAAAATGACTTCTAAGGGGTGTTGCAAAGGGTTAAGGGGTGTTAGAGATATAAATATTATAGTTTTTGAACCCTTAGACGTACATACTTAAAGGCACGGTTTTTTATTTGGTTTTTTTTTTTTTTTTTGTTGTTGTTGTTGTTGTTGAATGGAAATTACTCCTATGGAGGGATGCAGGGAGTTGCTGGGACTTATTTATAAAAAAAAATTTCGCTGTCGTACCTACTTACCGTAATGAAATTTAAGATGCATGTTACTTTTGTTGAATTTTAAAGCTTAGAAGGATTTTTGTTGAATTTTAAGGCTTAGAAAGGATTTTACGGATGTCGACTTCTATGGGGAGAAAGGGATGTTTTGTGGTGTATTGATAAAAAAAATACACGTTTTCGAACCAATAGACCTGTAGTAATGAAATTTTGTATGTATGTGTCTCAATTGTTGAATTGAACAGGTTCATTGAACAGGTCTTGCAGAAATCGAATCTCAAAGGTGGTTACTGGGGCTTATTGATTAAAAAATTTCGTTTTTGATCTATTAGATTTAGACTTGAAATTTGGCAAGCATGTTTATTCTATTGAATAAAGATGCACTAAAGACGGGTTTTATGAAAATCTCCATTTGGGAGGGGTTACGAGAGAGTAAAAGATAATTCTACTTCAATTTTAGAAACTATTTAGAAGTTCTGTCCTTTTTAAACCAAGAATTATAAAAATATTTTTCAATACAATCGAATTTTTAATGCTAAGTTATCAAGAATTTATATATATATATTCTCATATACTGAACTGAACTCAGTAGCACAATAGCCCATGAGGGCCAAGGCCTGCTGTGCCTATCTCAGCTTTCGTGACCTTAGGCGCTGGGGTGCATGTACAGATGTTTCGGTCAAGTGGTCAGTCTGACGCGAAACCCCCAGTTCCCAAGAAAGCTTGGTACTCATTTTATCAACCCACTGAAGAGATGAAACGATATACTCATATAGCATCGTGAAATACCCAGCAAAGCAGGTGGGTAACAGCCAGTAATAAATAAATATATTAACATTCAAATTTATTTATAAGATTTTTTTGGATGCTTACAAAAGAGCGGTACGTATGATGAGAGATCTGTGTATATGTCAATTATTATGTTACATTCGCTAAAACACTAATTTTACAAATACGTTTAATAACATTTTGGCGCGCTAACTCACCATTTAGTATATGCAAAGAAAGTAACCTGAAGCAGACATCCTCCAAAAAAAAACATAACTCAACGAGTTCCATACCAAGTCACATAACAGCTTGTATGGTGGTCAGAAATAGGCCAATGCATTACTCATTTTTTTCCATTCTTTTAGCTATTTTCTTGAATAAAATATTCAATTTATTTGATACTGTAAGCTTTTTGTTTTCATTACTTTACATCAGAGGTCGCCAAAGTGGTAGTCAATCAGAAAATTTTGCTGGTCCCCAGAAAAATGTGGAATATACTTACTCATCAAGTTATGTTTTAAGGCGCATTGAAACATAATTCATAACAATACGTAAAAGTTATAAAAATGCTACTTTATAGAATAACGTCACGGTAAATAAGTCGTACTGCAGCAGCTGCATTGTTATATGTGGATAATAGATCCGTGTGCAGCTGAAATTCAGGATAATAATTTAAGCATGCATCTACAAGAAAGCCTCATCAACCTGTCGTCCGACGAAACTCTCAAATTTAAATATCATTCATCTGTATCATGATCTCAGTTTACATAAAAAAATTAATACTCTTTTGGCTTTACATAAGAAATGAATACTCTTTTAGTGAACAGGCGATGAAAGTTCTGATTCAATTCTCCACAACTTATGTGAAAAGGCTTTTCATCTGTCACAGCCATCAAAACACGGTACCAATCTCAGATTGAAATAAATGCAGTTCTCCGTTTGCAGTAACAACATTGGATCAAATATACATAATCTTATTCCAAGTAAGCAGAAATACCCATCATACTAGGAATGTATGATGCTAAGAGTTTGATACACTTGAACCATTTTTTAATTTTTTTGTTTTTATAGTTTTTGTTTATTTTGTTTATTTTATTATGGTTTATTAATAAAGCTTTCATATAATTTCGTTACAATTAATAGTTTCATTTTATTAACTAGGTACAATTTATGTGTTTTTACATCACAATTTTTTTATAAATATATTTAACACTTGAAAATTCCTATTAGAGGTCAGCGGTATTTAAATTATGAATTTATTGGCCCGTGAGGTCAAAAAGTTTGGCGACCGCTGCTTCACGTATTTACTGATTTTCGTCCAATTATCGAATCTTTCTTGATACGATTATTTTTATGTTATAGAGTGGTGTAATGTTTATTTTCCTTTTGCTGTGCTTATGTAAGAAGAAAAAGTTATTACTGAGATTGGATCGTGGTTTCTATTATCATACACATCTTATGGAATCTTTTCAAAGTTAGGTTTTATTTTCAAGAATTGTAACCAAAACACACATATATCATCTACGATATGGTTAGCTAATATTAAAAAACAAAATAACTTTAAGAACTGTTATGCTGGATCTTTCAAATCCATTCTGTAGAACAAATATAGATAATTCGTTCTATTTCCACTTCCTTATTAAAATTTCTTCTTTAGAATTTGAAACCTCGTAGATCAATCGTAACGAGAAAAAGTTTCTTAATTTTTTTTATCTAAAATAAATTATAACTCTTCAAATATAAAAAGCAAAATAAAATAAATTTAAAAAATAAAAAATCTTTTACAATTATAAATAAAATATTGCATATGTTGCTTGCCTATTATTTACCATCAAAATATATCAAGCTTTTATTCTTAGAATTAAAATAAATATTTATACTGGAAATGTACAACACTGGATGTAAAATAATTATTTTTTGATTGATGTATGGTCATTGAAAAATGACAGATGTGTGGTTCTAATTTACTAAATTTATTTTAACCAAAGAAACAGTTTTCTTCTGCAAATTTTTAAGCGTTTTCTTTGACAAAAATTACTCTCATCGCACAAATTTCGTGGTAAATAATTACGTGTCCTGATTCGAGAAACAATTCCCCCGAAAAACACAAAAGTTTTTCGAAATTTCCGATAAAGAATTATTCTTTGTACGTGTCAAGAATTTTCTAGAAGGAGAATACAGAATCAGACGATTTTATGAAGAATGAAATAATTGAATTTATTTATAAATTAAATCGATATACTCAAACTCAAGCTTTTGCTTTGATTTAATTAAAATAAGGTAACATTCTAATTTTTTTTCTTGTTTGGCAACAGTCCAAGATTAATCTGAAAGTTTAAATTGATTTCACAGTTTGAACGTTGCTTTAAAATAACACACCATTTTAAGACAACTAACTGTCATTTTGCAAAAGCCTACAAATAATTTTTTTCTTTATACTTAACCCCACTCGAGTTAAAATATATTTATAAAACTGTTTTAAAAATATTATTACAATAGAAATATTTTAATGCAAATTCTTGGCACACAAAAAAATGTAGAAAAATTTACGTATTAACATTTTTTTTTATTAGAAATGACTCTATATTAATAATATTGTTACGTTGATCGGGGTTCGAAGATTTTATGCAAATCAGTCGCAAACAACAAGACATTCTTTAAGAGTGATGAGAATTTATTCCGAAAATCATTTCCTGAATTACAGAATTCAAAAGTAAAATTCGCAGAATAAATATCAGAAGTATTTTTACACCTTCAACAGCACTCAGACACAATTATCAGTGTCTAACATACACGTATGTAAAAGCTTGTTCACAAGCATAGCCAAGCCAATCAGTAATCACGGTCAAGCAAGTTTAACTAACCGCTATAGTCAAACAATACTCACTAAAAAACAAGACTGGCTCATTTCGGCGAGCATCTCTCCATTTATAGACCGGCGGAAACTTCGAGAAAATCGCTAGCGTCATAGATCGTGAAATTGGTGGATTTCACTATTAATTTCTAGAGAATCCATAGGGTCTCGAACTCGTCAAGAATGGTCATCAAACTGGTCGCTAAGTCGCCAAATTTGTTGCCAAAAATTATATCAACATGGCCCTAGAGCCAAGATTTCACCAATTTATCCATTGAACCGCAGTATAATGTAAGAGGCGGCGTTGCTTGCGAATATTACAATAAATATAACATAGAGCAATATAAATGCAATACACATCCAAATACGAATTACTTACACTATTTACACAAAATTCGTAACAATATTTTGCCTATATACAGCTAGG
>BMAO01023398.1:0-36848 GCA_019973975.1 Trichonephila clavata | reverse complement strand
CAGCCGCTTTTAAGGTTTTGAGCAAATGATGCTTTGTGAGTTTGACTGAGGCTTCCCACACACCTCCGAAATTCGGTGCATATGGAGGAATGAAGTGCCACTGAATGTTTTTTGCTTGACGAATAGTCCTGGACATTAGATTTGTGAAGTAATTTAAACAAGTCCTTCAAGTAAGCTGAAGCACCAACGAAATTTGTACCGTTGTCAGAATAAATGTCTGATGGATAGCCACGGCGTGACACAAATCGACGCAGTGCTGACAAAAATGCTGCTGCTGATAGCGAAGATACGAGTTCAAGGTGCACTGCTTTAGTACACATGCAGATGAAGAGGCAGATGTACGATTTGAAGTTGCTGGCCTTGCGAGTATGTTGGCACTTTGTCGTGATAGGTCCAGCAAAGTCAATGCCTACTTTTTCAAAAGCACGACAAGGGGTGATTCGTTCGATGGGTAGATCACCCATCATTTGAGAGACTGGCTTCGCTACAAGCTTAAAACAGTCTACGCAGTTGTGTAGTTCTTTTCTGACAGCTGATTTACCATTAGGTATCCAAAACTGCTGACGAATGAGGGATAAGACTAGTTCCTGCCCAGCATGGAAATTGACCCTATGAAAATGTCTAATGATTAGACTTGTAAAGTGATTATTTTTTGGTATGAGCATAGGATGCTTTTGTTCAAATTTAAGAGTTTGTTGGAGACGAAGACGTCCTCCGACACGAAGAATTCCCTCAGAGTCAAGGAATACATTCAAAGACTGAAGTTTGCTAGATTTGGGAAGAGGCTTGTTACATTTCAAGAGATTAAGTTCTGTATGGTATTCTCCATTTTGTAACAATTTGACTACCTTTTTGATTGAGGTTTCTAACTCATGTGTATATAAAGGCCCAGTAACTTTGGACACTGATTTGGAATTATGGTAGAATCTGAATATCCATGCAACAGTCCTAATTACTTTCATGTACGAGGAAAACTTATCCAAGAAACTAAGAGAATTATCAACACCAGTTGAAAGAACAACAGAGTCACTTAATGATTCAGACTGATCAATAGGAACAAGTGGAACTGGCTGTTCAGAGAAAGGAAGAAATGAATTGGAAGAAGGATGGAAATCATGAAGCCATTTTGGACCAGTTACCCACTCTGAATTTTCAAGAAGTTGTTTCGGGTAGAGGCCTCTTGTTGCCCAATCTGCCGGGTTTAATTTTCCCGGAATGTGATGCCAAGATTCTTTTGAGGTTAGTGTATGAATTTTCCCAACCCTGTGTTGCACAAATTGATTTCCTTTTACAGGTGGATTATTTATCCAACTCAGTGTAATTGTTGAGTCACACCATAAATAAGTATCGTGAGTGATGTTAAGAGATCTCTTAAATGTATCTAGAAGTTCAGCCAGAAGCAGAGCACCACAAAGCTCTAATTTAGGTAATGATATTGTTTGCACAGGTGCCACACGAGTTTTTGAAACCATTAAGAATAAGTGTGGCGAATCAGAAACAACACGTAAGTATATTACGGCTGAATATGCCTTTGAGGAGGCGTCACAGAACCCATGAATTTCACAGTGTTTAGCATTTAGTGTTTGAACATATCTGGGAACTTTTATTTGTTTGAGGCATGAAATTTCTGCTTGAAACCGATTCCATCTATTAAGAATGTCTGATGATATCTCATCATCCCAGTCAAGCCCTGCCTTCCACAGGTCTTGAAGAATAATCTTTAAAATTATAGTTGAGGGAGAGACAAACCCCAGAGGATCAAAGATGCGTGCGATGATTGATAGCATCTGTCTCTTTGTGGATACCTGATCGGGTAAGACTGCTCTTACTCTAAAGGAATCCTCGTTTAGATCCCAGAATAAGCCAAGAATTTTCTGGGTGGACTCATCATCAAATGAATGTGAGGAAATATTTGTCTTTAGACTGTTTGGTAAGTCTGACAAAACCTCTGGATGAGTGCATGACCATTTTCGCAGCTCAAATCCACCGGCTGACATTAAATTTTGCAGTTCGTGAACAATTTTCCTAGCCGAGTCCAATGAGTCAGCACCGGCTAACAAATCGTCAACATAGAAATGATCTTTTGCGAGCTTAGCTGCCTGTGGAAAACGATGTTTTTCATCCTCACATAATTGTTTCAAAGTTCGGATGGCAAGAAATGGGGCACAAGATGTACCATAGGTAACTGTATTTAATTTGAAAATCCCTAATGGTTCCTCTGGAGACTTCCTCCAAAATATTTGTTGAAAGCATACATCATCTTGTGATATTAATATCTGTCTATACATTTTTGCAATGTCAGCAGAAAAAGCAATTGGGAAGAATCTGAATTTAAGTAAAGTTAGAAAAATGTCTGACTGTAGTTTTTTACCAGTCAGCAGAATGTCATTCAAAGAATTTCCATTTGTACTTTTGAATGAGCCGTCAAACACCACCCTTAATTTGGTTGTGGAACTATTATCATTAATCACACCATGATGTGGTAAGAAATAATGTGGAGATTTTACATCTGATGCGAGAGGCGTCATGTGACCAAGGTTTTGGTATTCCTCCATAAATTCTGTGTATTGTTCCTTTAATTGATTATTAGAGTGAAGTTTTCTTTCAAGAGAATAGAATCGTTTTAATGCACCCTCCTTACTATCTCCAAGACTTGAATCATCTCTAAATGGCAGTTTTAGAATATATCTACCATCAGCATTACGAATATGAGAATTTACGAATATAGACTCACATAGCTCATCCTCATCCTTTGACGGAATTTCCTTAGGAACAGATTCAAGTTCCCAAAATTGTTTCAAAGAATGGTCTATGTTTAAAAGGGTGTGACAGATTAGGGATGAATTTTGATTATATGGTGTATTTATGGTACCTGACAATAAATGACCTAATTTTGTTGGCAATGCTGATGGGGTACCTTTGGGTCCCATTATAGGAGTCCCTGAAATTATTGTCATAAAAACATCAGCACCTAGAAGAATGTCTATTTCATTTTCAATATAAAACGTTGGATCAGCAAGAGTTAGATCTTTGATATGAGGCCACTCATGATATTTAATTGGAAAGTTTGGCATAGCTGAAGTGACTTTCGAGACTAACAAAGCTTTTACTTGAAATTTATCAGAGGAAACACAAGAAAAAAATTCCAAGTTTGTCGAATATAACGAAGTTTCAGCAAATGTTTCATTTACACCTACTAATCTATGATTGGTGTGTTTTAATGGCAATTTTAAGCGATCAGCACATTGCTTGGAAATTAAAGAATTTTGAGAAGCATTGTCTATCAAAGCACGGCAAGTTATTTGTTGACCATGTTTAGATTTAACATTTATTAATGCTGTGGACAACAATACGTGACCTTCTGCCAATTGTGTGCAATTGTTAGACACTGTCACAACAGAATTTGCTTGAGTATCTGCTGAAGGACTGACTGAATATCTGTGTAATAATGTATGGTGTCTTTCAGAACAGTTTTTACAAGAGAATCCTATTCTACATGTGTCAAGCCTGTGGTTACTCCTCAAACAATTGGTACATAAATTATTGTTCCGTACCACTTGCCATCTTTCATTTACATTCATAGAATTAAAAGTTGGACATTTGAATAAGGCATGGCTTTGACAACATAGAATGCAATTGTTACTTTGACCAACATCTAATTTTACCCCTGATTTTACTTGGTTACATTTGACAACAGTAGTATTTACATTTGATTTGTTAAAGGAATATAATGGTTTAACATTACCTTTCTTAATGTCAGGTTTTACAAAGTTTAACTCATTCAGACCACGAGCTTCTCTTTCAATGAAAACTCTAAATTCCTCAAGAGTGGGAATTTTATTAGTTTCCAAAGATAATTCCCACCGTTGACTAATACATGCATCCACTTTTGAAATGAGAAAATTTATTATGATCAACTCTGTTAATGAATTTGTTTCTAAATCCAAAGTTTTTAAATTTCGAACGACTTCATTGCAAATATCTATTATTTCCAAAAGCAATTTTGAAGTATTTGCCCTGGATATCTTAATACTAAATAGCTTATTTATTTGGCTAAGAGCTAATTGTCGCTTGTTTTCATACCGACTGCACAGTATATCCCAACAGTTCTTAAGATTGTCCACAGTAATTGCAAAACCCCGAATTAATTTGGCTGCATCCCCGCGAACAGAAGCCTGCAGATATTGCAATTTTCAAGATCACTTATTGATTTGTTATCTAGAATCGAAGACTTAAATAACTCTTTGAATGAAATCCAGTTCTCGCAATTTCCATAAAAATGCGGAACTTCAAGTTTTGGTAAATTAACTACTGAAGATTTTACATGAATACAATTTTTTACTTCCTCAAACTCAGATTTTTGTTCAAGGTCAACAACCCAATTGAATAACATATCTTTATATTTCATATAAATGTCAAATGACTCATCACTTTCATGCGTTGACAATTCACCGAATATTTCAGTTAATCTATTTTCGTATTGCAACACTTGGGTTTTTAAAACACGTATGCGTGATTTATTATCATCGCATTTATTTATTCTACTTTCAAAAACTTTTAATTCTTTTATAATTAAATCAAATTTACCACTATTTTTCGACTGTTTTGGAGCCATGATTTATGAATGAAATTTTAAAATTCTACACAAAATACACAACTATACCAATAATAACAAATGCCGACACAATGCAAATACACAACTATCAAAAAATATTTATACAAAATAGAACAAAAGAATAAGTCTAGAATCAAATAATAAATAATATCAATCAGAATGTATAAGAATACTTCAAGAATTCGTATCAGAATAAATGCACTAGAATAAGAATATCGAGTATGAAACGAATAATATTAATCAGAATGTATAAGAATACTTCAAGAATTCGTATCAGAATAAATGCACTAGAATAAGAATATCGAGTATGAAACGAATAATTAAAATAACAAAGACTAATCACATCAATAACTCTCCGGCTCGACGGACCACATGTTATGAATGAGAATGAGACTTTAGATTTTGAGTTTGATGTAGAATGCAATTATGAATTGTATAACGAACGGATTTTCACTTACCGCCATTTTCCATGCTAGGCGTAGGAACACTGTGGAAGTATTTCTTATGACGCTGAATGAAAGATATATAAATGAAGATTATGAATGACTAATAGCAAGGTTCAATGATTTCACAAGTCGACTTTTCATGTATATTTTTACTCCACACACACACTCATGCCTTTACATGTAGGATAAAAGAAAAACATTACACTAAAACATAATCGCAAGAATGGCGACCAGTACAACCGAATCATCCGAATGGAATGTCGTTTTCCCCCGAAATCACTCCGGATACTAGAAAACCAAGTCCAGTTCGTGGCGCCATCTCTGGACGGCGAAAGGAGTCAACTATTCTTAACAATGAATGAGGGGTTTTTTATACCAATTCATTTTTTTAACCTTGAATATTTGAATAAATAGTAATTAAAAATATTCGGATGCATTTACAGTTGACATTTACGCATATAAATAAATATAAAGATCAATTTTAAATTTTATTTGTTCATGCAAAATTTCTAAATATTTATTTTTTTAAAGCTAACTGAAGAACAGGTAATTAAAATCTGGATATCTATTATAATTAACATTCAGAAAATATCCAGATTTTCATACAAAACTAGGAATTTTATATTATAAATTGTATTTGAAATTTCAGAAAAAAATATTTATGTATCGTGCACATACTCAGTTAAAAATTATTTACCATAAGTACTAACAATTCTTCGAATAAAATATTAAATTAAAATTTTAACATAAGAATCTTAAGCATTTTAATGCATTTCGGTTAAAACTGTATGCTAAGAGCAAAAATTATGCTGAAATATTTGATGAATATACAATAAATTTTTAAGTAGAAGCAATACACTGAGAAGCTAAAACACAGGAATGAAAAATTATAATAATTACAAATACAAAAATAAGCCTTGCAGTTTTTTAATACATTTTTATTAACACGAATTGGGGAATTGATTTCCAATATACTTTGTTGTGTTTCACAATATTTAAGGTAACAAACCATAGTCCTTCAGATATATTTGTTCTACTTTTCGTAAGCCGTACTCCTATTAAAACTTGTGCTTCCGAAATACACCTTTTGTAATCTTAAGAAATTATATAAACTATAACGGTTAATTTTAATTTATGCAAATTATTAAATGTTCCTATTTAGCCATTTCCGTCCAAACAGTTTACATGAAAAAATATTCGGATTCACCCATTCATTAGGAAATTGTATGATTCCAGCAATAAGTTTTATTTTTTACCGAATAGGATTGCGTCACTTCGGGAATACCTCTAACAGAAGCGTTTATATGCTATCAATTGCAAATTAAACATTTTCCCTTCAATTGTGTTTATTTCAGAAAGATCTTTGATTTATATTTTATTCATGCAATATAAGATTTAAATAAATTACTTTTTTCTTGTCAAACGTATTTGCTTAATAATATATAAATTTGCGTATTATATTAAAATTTTGAACTACCCAAAATTATATGTTTTTGTTCCTCTAAAAACTCTCAGTATTTTAGAAATGGTCTTACAATCCGTGTACGGTTTATATGTTCTAAAATGAAAAATATATTTTTATAACTGAATTTTTGTGCCTCGTTTATAAAAATAAAATATTGCTTTGGGCTATAGCTTATAAATGTACTTAAATAAGTGGAGGAACAGTATTTTCACATAATATGAATATTTTTGACTGGAGTAAGTCGGATATTTATATTTCAGTTTCTTTACAATTTGAATAAAAGTTGTAAGCAATTTTTTGAAGAGGATATTGAGTATAAACTCCTTGGCTATTTAAAAGTAAAATGTTTTATTTTGATACCCCACAGCTCACATTCTAAAATAAGACTCATTTACAATCATATGATCAGCTTTGGTGATATCTAAATTTTCAAAAATACTCTACATGTACGAAAACATTCTTTCAAAACATACATCACATCTCATTCTCTGTCTTTTCCACAGCAGGCATTATTTTTTTTATACTCAAAAAATTAAATACAGCATTTCTCTGAATGTTATTTTTTTTAAAAAAAATTAATATGAATACACTGCGGAATTATCGGTTAGCTTCACTGAGCAAAATTGTTTTAAGTGTACTGTTTTGAAAGACAAAATTAATTGGGAGAAGTTTTTCTCTCATTAGAATTTGTAATGATTGAATTGTGTGAAAGTTGTATTTATCGGTGAATTTTCCGTTTAACACTAAAGAAACAGAAAAATAAAAATTAAATTTTAATAGAAAATGGTTAGAAATACTTTTACATTTTGAAGAAAAATATATTCCCATTAAAATAAAAATAAAAAATTTGACTAAATTTGCTTTTTGCTCCGTCACAAATGCCTATGTAAAGAAGGTATTTTTGCTTAGTACAAATTGTTTGACTATGAAATAAAATTTAGATTTTTTCCGAAAAATTAATTTAACATAAAAACATCATTTATAGGATTAAAATATATATAAATTAAAAGTATTGAAATCCCTCTTTATGTTACTTTAAATTTAAAATATAATTGAATAGAGGAAGATTGATTTCATTTCATAAACATAATCGTCGTATGTAACGATACTTTATATATTCTCTTATTGTTTAAAAAGAGAGAGAGAGATGGTCACTTTTACTCTTTTTTACATAGTTACTTTTTAAAAAAACATTACGATGTATTTGTGTTTTCTTAGTCTCATATTCCACAATAAGTACAAGGTATTTTTTCCTGGCTCAAATCGTTAGTCCAAAATAGTTTATTTTTCTTAAATTAATTTTTTTAAATTTTGTTTTGTTTATAAAGTAAACAAGTATTTTTCAACTTTTGTAACAAGTTTCTTTCTTTCGAGTTTTTTTTTTTTTTTTAACTCTTCACTTTTATTGTGACCTAACCGATCAAACAACCACGTGGACCCGCTTTTTCCTCCCAAAATTCGCACAAGGCAACGTCACAGCTGTGAACGAGTTTTATCCCGGTTTTAAAGCAACAAAGAGGCCGAACTGAGTAATAAAATCTTCCCCTGTAGACCTCCCGCGTTTTTTAAAGGGGAAAGGAATTAAATGTGTTGCACTTTCGAAGGAATTCTCAAAAAAGAAGTAAACGCTTTCGGAATGATTTTTCAGGACAAGGGTGGACTCAGAGGGTTAAAAAATTTATCTAACTTTAATCTATGAAACTCAGAAAAAATAATTACAGAATAGGAATGATCATTTATTTCGTCCCGATACGGTATAATGTTTTTTACAAAATATTAATATTTATATTTCTTACGATTTTTTAGCGCGTTTTTCACGTAGTGGAATAAAAACGCTATTAGGACGCAAATTTCGTCTTCGTCCCATATTTTGTCGTACCTTTTTCTCAGCCAATAAGCAACCAATTGACCTCGGGTTTTCAGCATTTGGTCGCATTTGTGCCCAAGATGAGCCGAATCATATTTAAATTTAATCATTTTTAAATTTTTTTTTTTTTAAAGTTGTAAAAAATTCATTAGTTGCATTATTGTAAAATACAACATGCGAAAAACCCGCTAAAATTACTTGGCCATGCCAATGATTGATATCTTGTTTTTAAATACAAAATCGATGCGTTTTTATGAAAATAATGTCTAAATCATTGCGCTTTAATTTTTTTTGTTTTGCTTAAATGAATCAATATTCCGTACTAAAATAGCTAATGCTTTGCTTTTTTAGAATCAGTCATTTAAAATATAAAATACCGAAAACTTTTTTTACGGTTTTTCAAAAAATACTCAAAATTTTAATTAAACTTTTAACAACTTCGTCATTTATTAAGAAAATCTCATAAAACTTTTTTTTCGTGTGTAGGACAATGTTACCCAAGATCTGTACGAAAATTGAAAAAATTGCTTAAAAATTTCGGATTTAAGAAAAAATTGTGTTTTTCGACTCGTACACATTTGCGAGAATGCATTTAGCTAGACTGTTCGAAAATAACTGGCAGACACCTAGCAATAATGGTGCTTTGAATGAGATGAATAGACTGAGAAACTTGTCCAGGGATAACTAAAAAGTTAAAAATAAATTAAAAGTAAAAAACCTTTTTAAAAACAAGCTTTTATTTAAACGCGCTGAAAAGAATAAAATAAATTTTTCTTTAAAACTTTTTTACTATCAACTTATAACGTCATTACACAATTTATATGATATAAAAACTTGTCGCGAGATTTACCTCTGCAGATAAACACGTAAATTACAAAACTTGATCTGATTGATTTTAATTTTTAAAAATTTCAAACTAAGTAAATAAGAGTATTTTAATCTCGCGACGAGCTTTTATATCATATAAATTGTGTAAGGACGTTATAAGTTGATAGTAAAAAAAGTTTTAAAGAAAAATTTATTTTATTCTTTTCAGCGCGTTTAAATAAAAGCTTGTTTTTAAAAAGGTTTTTTACTTTTAATTTTTATTGCAACCTATTAGAGACATTACATGAAACAAAACACTTGGTTGCCAATTTAATGCGTACAACACATGTGAAATCAGCGTTGCCAACTTGGCGAGTAATTTTGAACAGTGGCATTCGTCAATAAAATCTTAAGTTCCTACATTTCCTTCTGTTAAAAAAGGGTACTGTTTTTCTCTCTTGATACTAATGTATTAGTCACTACAGTCAAAGTGGCTCTTTTTTCACCAAAATTTGATTTTTTCCCATATAAGAATCTGTTATTTTGATATTGTGGTGCAAATTTTGCTGCAATGACGCCAATACATAAGTACCATTTTCCTTTATTGGCAGATTCCGTGTTTTTTCATTGTAACAAAAAAAGTAGAAAAATGCAACTGAAGAAAATGACACTCAATTCAAACTAATTGAGATTAACAGATTGTCAATATTGTGATTTTAAGTTAGAATTTCTATTCACGTATAAGATTTTGCTTATGGTAGTTTCATCAAATCTTTATTTATTTAAAGTAGCTTTTGGTTTGAATTAATATTTTAATTTCTATGCTATATGTAAGGTTACTTTTATATTTATTTGTTTCTTTTATTTCAATTTTAAATATTTAAGATTTTCTGCTGTGTTTTTTTATTGTTCAAAACTTTATGGCAATTTTATCAAAATTAATGTTTACTTTTTCTGTTTTAGATAACGTTTTAATTTAAATTGATGTTATAATTCCTATTTCAGTGTCACAGTTTTATTTTTTCTGAACTATCCTTTTCTTGCGTATCATTGCTGATACAGTAATTTTGTGATACAAAGACTTAAAAAGTCTAATTTTCAGCCTAATAATAATTTGTGAGGCCTTTTGTAAACAGAATCTTCGATCATGATTACCTATTCATGACACAAATATCAAAGGGTTTTTTTTACAATCAATGAAACTACACCTTCACTTCTCACCAGAATTTTTTTTGTCATGTCCATTTCTTCACAAAAAAAAAAAAAAAAAAAAAAAAAAAAAAAAAAAAAAAAAAAAAACATCTGTTAGAAAAATTATGGATGAACACGGAAACTATGGATGCGATTAAATGCTCATCAAAGTAATTTTCCTTCTGACAAATCTGTTCATATGCAGATTGTATTATACACATGCATTGTATACATTTTTTAGATATAAATGCCATTTTCTGTTGTTGAAGATAAATATTCATCCTTCCTAATAATAATTCCTTCATCAGCATATTCAATATTTTGTTCAATGTAGAGAATATTGCTTTAAATATAACAGAAAGAAAATGACACTGAATTCAAACTAATTGCTCTTAACATGTTGGTAATATCGTGAAGATAATGCTTCATATTTATGAGGAACCAGTATGTACCATGTTTTTCTTTGCATGTCGCTGTTTTTTTTGCCTTATGACCGATAAAAATTAATCTTTGTTTTAAATGAGAAAAAGTCATACATTTAACAAAAAGCTATTTGCTAAAACTATGATAAGGTGACCTTGAAATAATCTCATATTTTCTTTGGAATTCCATTTTGACCAGATTTTTCGTCATAACTTACTTTGCTTCTGGCAATCTTGCAAATCAGAAAACTGTATCAGGTGTGGTCGCAAAAATGTTTGCACATATAAAGGATGCACCTTGAAAAGATTTTCTCATATTTCCCTCTGGGTTTCTTTAAAATTCAGTGTTGAAATGGTTTTACGTTGCTTCTGATAATCTGTTCCTCACGTAGTTTCTTGGAGATCATATGCATATTTTATGTTATCATACTGTCCATATACAATATATATATTTTAATTATTACTATAGTTATTTATCATTGTATGTATACTCATTCTTTTGCTCTTTGCAATCAAATTATAATTTTCAATAGAAATATTGCAAAAAAGTATTGTTTTAAGAATGTGTTTTTTAACAATATGGTTTATTATTTGTTTCATTTAGTACTGTTGTTGGTTCTGGACTATTTCAACGGGATCTGTTTTAGGTAGATTTTAATTTTAGTTCATTCTAATTAAATTTTTTTAGTATTGAATTACATCTATAATACTCTATATTAGATGTATTGCAGAGATGTTAGATAGTATTATATGAGGTATGGGTGCAATGCTAATTTAATTTTTTTTTCAGTTGAAGGCTTCCTAATATTTTTTTTTATGGTAGCATTTAGTGAATCAGTTTATCATCATTAATTTCTCTTTCGGTTCATCTATTGCAGGTTGTTTCACCCATAGTTCCCATAGCAGAAACTTACAACTGCTATCACTTTTTCTTTAATAACTTTTATTTATATTTGCATTCATTCATATCTATTTACTCTTCAACTTGCTAATTTCTCTCTTACATTGAAATATTTGTTTTTGTTAAATTATTATTTACTTTGAGGCAAAATTGCAATTTGTTTAAAATTATTTATAGTGAGAACATTTATTTGAAAAAAATATTTTTAATTTTTGGTTTTACTACTTTTTTCATACAGGGTTTATCCTCACTAAAAATATTATAATTGCTATAATAGATGAATTTATGTTTTTAACACTTAACCCGTGCGAAGAACGGGCATTTCAGCTAGTATGGTAATATTAATTGACAGTTTCATAAAAAGTTTTGATAACTTTTGTAGTTTTGATTAGTTTGATTAGTTTTGAAAGTATTTAATACTTTGAATTTTTGGAATAAGTACAAAGACTACATGACGAAAGATATTTTGCGACGAAAAACAACCAAATATGCCTTTCAATGAACACATCTACAACGAAACGCAATAAAGGTTTTCAGAATTGTTGGGAAGAAGCTACATGATTTTTGAATGATTTGTCATAGACGTGTCGACGGAAATAGCTTCGATAATGGAATTGCTTGAGAATTAAACTACGATTTTATAGCATTGCAACATCAAGTAACAATTTATCCGTCAATTAACTCCAGAACAAAGTCACGTTTTCCAACAAGTGTTACTCAAAATAGAATCCGGCAGTGGTGCACTCTTTTTTTCTCGACGCTCCTGGAGGAACCGGAAAAACGTTTTTGTTACACTTATTATTAATGACCATCAGAAAAACCCAGAAGATTGCAGTTGCTATGACTTCTTCTGGTATAGCCGCGACTTAACTGACCAACGGTCGTACTGCACATTCCGTTTTAAAACTATCGCTTAATCTTGCATTTGAAGATTTACTCATCTGAAATTTCAGAAAAAATAGCTCTCAAGGCTGGATATGCTTCCACAATGTAAGCTGTTAGTGTGGGATGAAAGTACAATGTCTCACAAGAAAGCTATAGAAGCGTTTAATCGGACTCTTCAGGATTTATCAGACAGTACAGATATTATAGAAGGAATGGTACTTTAATATTTATTGGCTGAAGAATTCAAGCTTATGGGCGAAAGTTGAAAAATTCAATCGGAAAACGGATATGAGAGTGTATCTTCATAATGACGTAGATTCGGAACATTATGCAGAGACGCAATTGAAAATTGGTTATGGATGTTTGGATGCAAATGCTGGAGGTTACATTTTACTTCCAGAGAATTTTGTAACGTAGAAAAGGATGTAAATCTCTTATTGCTCAAATTTACCCGGGCTTGCAACAAAATTTAAATTGGGAACAGTGGCTGCGCGCAAGATCCATATTGACTCCTAACAATGACATTGTCCATAAAATCAACATTAAAAATTTAAACGACGTGCGGGGAAGGGGGGGGGATGAAGAAATATTTGTCAATGAATACAATCATGGATAAAGAACAACGTATATCCCACGGAGTTCTTAAATTCACTTGAACTTTCGGGTGTACCTGCACATAAACTTCAGTTAAAACTAACTGTACCAGTTACGTACTTATGCAAAATCTCGATGCTCCTCGACTATGTAAACGAACGAGGCTTTGGATCACAAAACTGATGCAGAATATACTTGGTGCCAATATTTTAACATATGTCATGAAAATGGATAGTGTTATCATACCTCGAATTCCAAGTATCCCCACTGAACTACCGTTTCAATTCAGACGAGTTCAATTTCCAGTTTTACTGTTTCTATTAACAAAGTTAACATTTCAGGTAGCAGGGGTACATTTGGAAAAGCAATGTTTTACCTATGGCGTACTTTTAAATTTTTAGTAACATGATAACTAACTTTTTATTGAAAAAAATATTTACCGTGAACGATATGAAAAGTATAAGAAAGTTATTACATCTTTATTTATTTAAAAAAAGAAGAACACGATTTTCACCCCATTTATTCTATCGAAATCGTCCTCTACACAGCGAGTCTTTACTGGTACCAAGACTCGAACTCATGACTTTACGGTCACGAGTTTAACCATTCGGCTACCATGACCACCTAAAGTATCTAGAATGATTTCGCATGATTTCGTGCTCAGGGAATGAAATCCCATTGCGGAGCAGGGCTTATTTACGTTAAATATGTATAGGTTCAATTAATTATTTATTTATATCACCCTTCGAAGCAATACGACAGCTATTGGCAACGGTCATCGTAATCTGAACCATGGTCAAGTGTCGAAAATGACAGCTGCTCTCTGACCCAAATCTCCAAACTTCCACACCACACTAATGAGACCTTCGCATCTCAATAGATTTAATGGGAATTAACTTCTCTTCACAATGGGTTCTTCATGTGTACCAAAAGTCAAATCCTCAGTTGTACAGAAGCAATGCTAGTTATAATTTGCGATCATGGTGATGGTGATTTTGGGGTTTATTGGCGCAAGAGCCGATTTCGGCTTACTGCGCCAAACATTTATTTTAATATCTGTGGCCTAGACGGAAGAGAGAAAGAAGAATGAATTGAATGACAGAAAGAGGGTCGAAAATAGAGAAGGATCACTAGGGTACCCGGGCGTGAAGCCCGTGTTTACCAAAGACAGTAAACCCGTGGGAAAAGAAAAGATCACTAGGGCACCTCGGATTGTGACACCCGTACTCACCTATAGAAGTGAACCACTGAGGAATTTGCGATCATGACCATTTGGTTACCGCAAGGCTCCACGATTTTTAGGTTGATGCAGTGTGGAAATTTGGTGTGTGTGTGAGCCAGTCCAGGTCTCCTCATCAGTACTTGAACGTGGTAAAAAAATATGTGGATGTCATCACTAGCTTTGGCATTGTTTCTAAGTGCGAGTTAAAAAACAAACAATGAGTCAAACTTGAATAGTTCCACAAAAGATATTAGCATTTGTGGCTCCATATCTCTCAAAACCTATAACTGTAGTTCCACAGCAATGCTTATTCGTGCCAAGCTTCTAATCTTAAGAAAATAAGTGTCTCAATAAAATTATTTTTTTAGAAGTTTTTTTACAACCATCCAAAACAAAATGAGTACTTCTAGGGAAAAGGAGACATTTTATTAATGAACATAAAGGTATTATTTAATATGCCCTGATTTTATCAGCACTGTGACATTGTAATTATTTGCTAATTAATTTGATTCTTATTGTATAAAAAGAGAGAACTTATATCTATGATTGAGTAACTGCAAAATTTTTATAGGCAGACACTTATCTAAGAGAATTTCTTTTTTCATACACATTAACGTATTATAATTTGAATAATTTAGTTTTTTAATAGTAGGAATGCATTAAAGTATATTTAAGTATTTAAATAAAAGTATGTAAAAATAATGCTTTTACATTTTTATTTCAAATACATTTTCTTATAATCTATCTACGAATATTTTGAATCTAAAGTTTCGATTCAGAATATTTGACTGAAAATTCTAGCAATATAATAGCAATAATAACAATAAATTTTCTAATATTTTTCTTAGAATTATAAAGAAAATCAATCATAATCCTTTAAAACTATAAAATTTAGTAATATGAATTGCAAATGCTGTTCTTTCTTAAGTAAAGATGGAGAAATGTGGGGAATTGTGCTGAGGTTCAATGACCGGTGTTTGAAAACAGAGATCGATATTATCATGAATTTTCTGAATATAGTTGTGAATACAGTCTTATCTAATAAAATTTAATAAAGTCATAATAGTATTGAGTATTACAATTTTAAAATTTTATTTTTTAGATTATTTTTTTCTAACCTATAAGTTGAATTTTGAAGATATAAAAAGCAATTTTTTTCTATGAAAATATTTAGAAAAATAAGCATTTATGGTGTGGTTTTAATTTAAAAAAAATACTTGAATTAATATTTGTAATACTCGAATTTTAAATGTTTGCAGATTGCATATTGACTATTGATGCTATATTGGCAATATTGATTTCTTACTAACGTTGCACTTTGAAACAAGGAGAGAGTTATAGACGAAAAAACCTCGTTATTTTGAACCACGGTCAAGTGAAGATACTTGACTTGGTACGCTATTCTAGAAACTTCCACACCAAATTAACGTGAGGAATTTGAGACATAACAGATTGCATGTGCATCAGCCTAATTTTTAGTTGTATTAGGACTCGAACGGAACGAGCGACGCCGGCCAACAAATCATCTAAAAGACTATTTTACTAGAGCTTGAGTTTTTGACCAATTTTTGAGTTAAAGCTGGTCGTATTGAACTTTTAGAGATTTTTTATTAGCCAATAACATCCAAATTTGAAAACTAAATTAATCTAAATAAAAAATTAAATTTAAAGTACCTGTTTAAAAACACAAGACCAGTTTCTTATTATGATAAATAATAAGAAAAGCCCGAAAATATACCTCCCCGCCTTTTTACAACTGGATTTGATTTCAATTTATATCACACTCTGAAGCAACACCAAGGTGGCTCTTGGCGATGAACATCGTAATTTTGAGCCACAGTCAAATACCGAGTGAACCACAGTCAAGTGAGTTTGGAGAAGAGGTGCCACCAAAGCTGACACCCTTCTCCAAACTAGTGCACCACGCCAATAGTTAGACTTACAGCTTCGACATATTAAATGTGGCTGTGGTAGCTTAGTGGTCAAGGTATCGCATCTTGGCTGGCGTGAGTTCGAGTCCAGCGCCCTTAAATACCTGCCGTGTAGGGGAGTGATGCATATTAAATCTGTCGAGAGCTCAAACGTCCTTACGTTAGTGTGGTAGTTAGGAGAGGAGGGTGCCAGATCAGGTGTCGTTCTCGTCACTTAATCATGGTTCAAAATTCCGAGGTCTGTTGGCAAAAGCCCTCGTGTAGCTGATCAGTGTGACGTTAATATTCACTCACTCACTCGACATATTAAATGTGCATGAGTTCTTCAAAACACGTCAGGACTTCAACGCCACTAGGTTTCAAATCTGCGACTGGAACACGCCGGTCACGAGTTCGAGACCATGATATTTTTACAACAGGAAAGCAAATCTGAAAGGCGGCTTACGATCAAGAGTTGAAAGTCAAATATATTTTTGGAAAATCGTTTAATGAAATTTCAAGAATATGAGTATTTTGAAGCAAATTGAACAAAAATTTAAAAAAAACCATATTTAAATTTAATTTATTTTTTAACTATTTGAGTATATTGAATTAGAGGAATGAAAAATGTGGAGGGAAATCTCTTTTAAGTGGAAGGAGAAAATTTAAATGAAGGTTAAGTTGATTTTATTTTCAAAGGCATATTGTTTAAAGTAACTAATAAAGGAGACTAATAAAATTAGACAATGGGTAAAAGCTGCATTATAATGATAATCAATACAAAAAACATATGTGTGAATAACTAAAATAATAATTTTAAAAATTAATAAAGTAATAGGCAACAATTATGGCAATGAGCCTAATAACGATAGTAATAAGATGATAGTAATATTTGGAGAAAAACGTTTGAAACAAGTAATGTAAAAATCTCAGAACTACAAATACTAAAAGTAAAATTAATTTCAGAGATAGTGAAATTTTCGTTTTATTTCTAATAATATATATTTTCCAATTTTCTCTTATTTTTATTATAACTTTGGAGTGTTATTTTGTTGATAAACTCCTTAAATTTTTTAAATTTCATTTATTATAAAGAAGTTTGAAAGATTTCTTGGATAAAACCTTTGCTTATTGAAAAATTCTGATTATTGTTAGACATTGTAATAAGCAACTTTATTCAGGATAAAGATTATTAGAAAAGTATTGCTCTAACTATTATTAAATTAAAAAAATTTAAATTATGCCGATACATTTGTAATACTTTGACTGAGTTGATTAGATTAATTGTAAGACATTGTATTTATTCCGTAGCTTAATGATACAACTAAAGTACACAGCCTAGAAGATCTTAAAGTTATTCAAATTTAGGTTGAAATTATCATAATACTTCCAATACCTTTTATAATCTTGTCCTTTAGCTAATTCTGTGTATATATTTTTCTTTCTAAGACGCTAGTTAACTAGGTGGGGGTACTTAACGTTCTTGACAAGTTCGGAAGATTAATGAGGAACGAAACTTTATTTCTCATTTTTAGTTTAAAAGTAGGATTTAAGTAATCTAAGTACAATAGTCTGAAGTTATAGCTTTTTAAATTTTTCGTCGTGGTAAATCCTTCACGAATTAAACGTATTCTTTAGTTTACTGAATTAGTTACATCAAGTTTTGTAATCCACCTTAGAAGTACAGGTAAAACTTTCGTATTATGTGAAGAGCTAAAAGGTACATTTAGATTTAAAATACAGCATTATTCAACGAGACGGATCTCAATATGAATCATGAATTAAACTAACGGTTCGAAAATAGTATACCATCAAACTGAAGACTATTACCATCTGGATGCTTTATAAGCAGTACTGATTAATTAATTTTTTTTGATTGTTTTGATTTTCTATAAAGAATTAAGAGTATTTTTTACCCCATAATTAAAAAGTAACATTTAAATAATGAAAAAATACAATCAAGTGTATGTACCACACAATTTAAAAGAAAATACCCGATTGGTGTAGTTAGTTACACGCTAGTCTTGTACGCCCAAGTTTGCGGGTTCGTCTCCAGCTCAAGTCGGTGGATTTTCATGACGTAAAAAAAATCATCCGCATTCATGTTGTATGATTATGTGGCATGGAAAAGATCCCTTGATTGCCTGTTTGGCTTATATGCTCTTGGCAAAATTAAATTTACAGTACAATGTCAGAGCTTAGGTGCCTCCCTCTGGGGAGAAATCTTGACGTCAAAATTGACGATTGGTATCTAGCTATATGATGCCACACTGAAAAGTGATATCAGCTCCCGCGGGAAATGTACTTAGTCTGTAATGGTAAAATACCAATCCGAAGTCCCATTCGAAAAAAAAAAATTAAAGGAAATAATTGCGCCAATATAAAAGAAAAGGATTGCGATTTCAAATCAGTTGGAAGTGAAATCGGTTCTTCTGGGAATTTAATAGAAAACGAATTTCCTCGATTCGTGAAAGGGATTCTAAAATTGCACTTTTCGAGAGTGAGAATTGAAATCTCCAAAGAAGAAATTTTATTAGATTCTGAATGTAGATAAAAAGAACTATTTTAGGAAGTGGTTTAGAATGAAAACTAATACATCAAATATTCGCCGATGCTTCTCTTCTGATTATTGGTTTTAACTTAAGCCTTGATGGCTACTATCTTAAGATGTGTGTTACTCTTTTCAACTTTTAATTATCTAATATTACCCCCACCCCCTTTTTTTGGAAAAAATCGGTATTTTTTTTCGACTGATGCGAGCAAGTGAGAAACTATATGTACTTAATATCAATTGTTGTGATGTTATTACTGATGATTATCCTTTGAAATTTATCATATAGAAAAAATAAATGATTTCGTAAAAAAAATAGAGGCTTAAAATATGTATTTCTTTATTTATAGATGGCTATTGGAAATTTATAACACATCATGTTTCAACTAAACCATCACAAACAGTTTTAATTTTTATTGTTCTTAAAGCAGGTCTTCTCAAACTTTCAATATTTACAACCCAATATTCAATCATAATTTTTATTGCGTGTCCCCCTTCTTCATTCAACAATAATATATTGAATTCGAAGTACTAGTATATTTTGACGCTAAAGCTACAATACGAGTTTAAACTTTTAAATGCCACCGTCGTATATAAACGTCTCTCTCTGCCAAAACGTTAATGAACGAATAAAGACGTCTTTCCGATGTAGATCTTTTCTGTGCAATGCTATCCATAAAATTATTTCGAAGGCTTTTGAATGCAATAAAATTACCTTGATAGTGTGTGCTTACGAAGGATTTACTTATATATCAGAGAATTTCCTTTTATTTCTTTCTTTTCTGCAACCCCGCATACCTGGGCCTACGTGGAAAAACGGTGGCATCGGTGTATATAATTTTATATATGACAATCCCACGAGGTCACACTGGTAATTATTAAACTTTTTCTTAACTTAATATTGTTAAATTAATTATCAAATACATTGAGCAGTACTGATGCATTTAGATACATTTAAACGTGTATTATATCAGTGTAAATGTGTATTTTATTTTTTATTATGCCAAAATGTATTTTGTTTACTTTCAGTAAATGAATAATTTTTTAAAAATAATCTTTTGTTTTAAACTTTTTAATATGTTTGTGCCCTCCTTGTAGAGTTATCACACCCCCCTCAGGGGGCGTTCACCACAGCTTGAGAAACGCTGTCTTTAAGGCTACAGTGGACAGTTAAAATGTGGAAAATTGAAGAAAATATCGAAATTTTTTTTTACGGATTATAATATGTTATAGCCTCTTCATCAAACGCAAAGAAGTTTTTGGGTTTTATGCATTTTTTACTGAGTTATAGGGGTTATACTCATTTACTGGATTACTCTTTTCATTATTAATACGCTTTTATAAGTTTCACTTGTATGTAACGAAATCTTGGAACTCAATTTTTACCCACTTTAAAAGGTCAGATTAATTCTAAATTTTGCACACTTGTCAAGGACTGATGACAATACAATAATTTAATAATTTTGTTCCATTGTCCTTATCAGGACAACAGGAATAACGATATCCTGATTTGGCGACAATTCCATATACCACTTTCAGATTTGGAGACTTATTGCATATACCATTTTCAGATTTGGCGACTTATCCCACATATCATTTCCCGATTTGGTGACTAAAAGATTAAGGTGAAACCCTAGAAATGAATAAACTTGTGGTTAACAGAAATAAAACAATAAAAAAGTGTTCTCTCTCTTCATGTGCAAAAGGGAAGGGTGGGTGGGTGATAGCAATTTCTTACCATAATATAAATAATTGTCTAGTGTCTCTGAAATTGGAAATAAAAATAAATTATAGTTTAAAAAAAAACTAAAAAACACGCTTTTATACTGAATTGAACTAAAAAGTAAAAAAATAATTCTTAATAAAATGATAAACGAGAAAATTAATGCCATTGGGATAAAAGCATGGGGTGTTCTATAAACATATCAATTGTTATAGTTTCTAGCTTCTATTCCGAAATGCTGAGTTAGTGTAGAAACATAGTACAAAGCGCGTCACGCTTTTACCCCAATGACATTAATTTTCTCGTTTATCATTTTATTCTTATATTAAGAATTGTTTTTTTTACTTTTAAGTTAAATTCTGTATATAAGAGTGTTTTTTAGTTTTTTTTAAAACTTATAATGTTTCATCATTTTTTATTATTAAAACTATTTTTAAGTCTTTTATAATTAAGTTCTAATTTCTTTTGTGGCCAGTTTTTTGAACTTTTAAAATTCATTTCTATTCACTATTTCATTCATCGGAATTGGTCATTTGTAATTTGTTCGGTTTTCGTTCTTCAGTCATTCGAAATTTGTTCGTTTTAAAATTCAAGAGAATTTGTTAAATTGTTTGACACATTTAATAATATTTTACAAATTGAAAAATTAAGTGAAGTGATACTTGTATTTATGTAAAAAATTAATCCTCGAAAAGCGTGGATGAACAGAAACCACGTTTGTGAAATCATGAGTGAAATAACATTTACTCCTGGTTGATTCTATTACGAGTGTGTTTATATATCTCTTATTTTTTTATCATATTGCAGATGTTCATTTTTTTATTGCGTTTCAAATTGAACGTTTACGAAATAAATTGCGCTGATGTAGCTTTCAAATTTATGTTTTGACATAGTGCATCATAGTGGCATCTAGGTTCTAATCACTCAATCTCTATGAAATAAATCAGTATAAATATGGTGATTACTGTAATCTTACGAATTTATTGAATACCTTACATTGTGAATTTTACTTATAACTTATATGTGTGGTAAACGTAAATTCTAAGTATTATCAATTATATATATATAAATAAATTAGAGAATTTTTAACTCTAACCATTTCCTTCCTTATGCATTTGAATTTTAGTATATGAGTATTTTTTACTAATGTTATGCAAATTTGATTTAATAAAAATGTTTTTGTTAATTTTAGGGCTTTTATAGTGCATTTGTCGAAGCCCTATGGAGATTTTTACAATTACATTTTATCTGAGTTGTCGTAAATGCATTGGGGAATGACGGCTTTCTTCTGCATTGTGCCAAATTCAAAGCATATCGCTTACGATATTTTGAAATCCGAATAGTATCCCCTGCCCCACGCGCGCGGTAATCGAGCGTGTGTGTGTGTGAAAAAACCCAAAGTTGTTGGGAAAAATTAAATTATTTTTCCTATTTTGTGCTTAAAACTATGAATTATATAAAAGAAATTATACGAATCTTATTGTCTCTTATCACTCTTTCTCTCTCTCTAATTAGCTTCCCTTTCATTTCTTTAACAATTAAAAATTGTTTATAGAAAATATGTACAAAATATCGTGCATCCGCGGTATGCTTATTTAACTCGTACTTCGCAGTTAATTAGCTTGTATTAACAACGGTAAATAATTTACGCTTGATTCTTTGGAGAAAAAGTTCTATAAAACAAGTAATATAAAAATTTTTCTTAAGTCAATTCCTACCTTGAATGGATGAATAAATAGTATTTTATTAATGATTGAAAATTTTAACAAGATGTATATATATATTACAAAAATATACAAAAAAATAGTTATATACCTAAGATGGGAGAGAGTGAATTAAAATATTAGGAATTGAAAAAAGAGCATGATTTATGTGTGTATCTGCATTGTTATAACAATGGCCACCCGATTTGGCCTGTTTGGCTGAAAAACCGGTTTTTGACACCAGCTTTTGTCATTGTTTTAACAGTAACATTGTTACAGCAATGGAGGCGAATTTAAGTTGGTGTCAAAAACAGGTAATTAATTAAATTAAACTAAATTGATTAATTAATATTTGATTAATTAATTAACATCAAGTGTCATCCACTACAAGTTAAAAAAAATTTATTTGAACTTGAATGGATGAATAGAAAGTATTTTGCTAACGATTGAAAATTTGAACAAGATAAATACATATATATAGAGAGAGTGAGCTAATAGTAGGAATTGAATAAATAAAAAATCTCAAAAATACTATAACTAACACAGTAAAGGTGGTAAAGTGACTTTTTTGTTAAAATAGAAAACGTCAAAAAAAAAATACCGTTTTGCACATCTACATTTTTGTTATTTATCTCTCTTTTATATTACCACCAACTTTAGTATTTTTTATTATCTGTCTATTTTTGCTCTCATTTCACGTTCTCAATTACCACAACTGAATTTGATTACCTATGGAGATTAATTTGGAATATCATACGTTATTAGATCGTTCACAACATATCTTGTAAAATTAATTCATTAAACTATGAACACTGTCCATGATGCATTGGGGAGGGTTAATTTATGAAATTGTTTCAATACATATATCAAATCAAATGCGTTGTACGTAATGCAGTGAATTATTCTGTTTCTAAGGATTTGAATCGCATACTTGTTGGTTAGATACAATTTACTGTTTACTAAAATTATTAAATGCAAAATAACTGTCCCCTTCGAATTTTTACTACAATGGAATTCTACGAGTTTAGATTTTATATATAAGGACTGAATATTTATGCCGTAAATTTCATATAATTTATATTTATCAATATTTGATGCAAAGTGGATGTACAAAATTTCATGTCTTTTTCATAATTTTTCGCAAATGTAAGACATTACAATATTAAAGTTAAGACTCATTTCTAGATGATAAATTGAAGCTTAGTAAAATGCGGAAGGCATTTGATAAGTATTCTACAAGAAAAATAAGATTAAATTAGATATTAATGTGGAGGACAAAGTTGAACTAACCCGGCACTTCACGCGCAGGGTATGTCATACCCACTACCTAACTTTTTTCCTGACTCCATTTAAACTTTTTCTGGAAAATGAATAGTTTCTTGTGTAGTTGACTTTAAGGTCAAATCCTTTGAGGGGCCTTAGCTTGTAGGCGAATTATAAAGGTATAATTTTGGATACTACCTCTTCGGGTATGTCATACCCTGCGCGTGAATCGCCGTCACAGTTCTAAACGCATGAGCACACTTTAAAATCTTTCTTATACAATGGCGCATTATTGTAGTTATGATGAAGAAATGTGAATTTTAAGTAATTCAATAGATACAGTATTTAATAGATATAGTACAACAGTATTTTCGGATGAAAAAAAGTCTCTTTGTGGGGATAATAAGGAAGAATCGAATGATGAAGAGTATAATAGCAAGTAGGATTCCTTTATTGAAATCTATCCAGATAACTTAACTGAGGGAGTAATTAGCGTCCTTGATAAAATGACTACTTCATATTCAATGGCAAGAAATCTAATCGTTAGCCTATGTCAATATTTTTATCTTGTTGAACATTGCGGTAATAAATGCTCAAATTATTTTCTTAAGTAGTTAGAAACCACCTTCTAAACATTGAACCAGACGCTGATTTCTGAAGTGTTTTGGATTTCGATTCACAGAAGAATGGAAAAATCAGCAAGCAATGCTTCTACGAAATTAAAAAAAAATTAAGATCTTGTGAAGAACATCGCACTCACTCGCGACGAAAACTAAGGAGCGTGTGGCGGAATCTAAATAAGCCAGTAACAGCCTCCGGACAGGAGTGATCACTTTTGTCTAGTGGTAAGTTACGCGCTTACGAATCGGAAGGTACCGAGTTCAAACCTCCGATATTGGTGACCTCGGCTGAAAAGAAAAACGCAAAATCTTCTGATGTGTCATGGCGCCATCTACCTGCAAGAAGAGCAAGCAAAGTCGCCAAAACTCACTTGGCGCAGCAAAGTCGCCGGACCCACTCGGCGCAGAAAAGTCGTCAGACTCACTTGACGCAATAGTAGCAACTCCCACGCTCGCCATAACAACAAATATCTCGTTCGTTCGCCTATCCACCGACTCACTGGTGGCGGAATCTAAATAAGCCAGTAACAGCCTCCGGACAGGAGTGATCACTTTTGTCTAGAGGTAAGTTACGCGCTTACGAATCGGAAGGTACCGAGTTCAAACCACCGATAGAGCGTATAAACAATGTACTGAATGCCCTAATAAAAAGGATAGAAAATTAAATTTACTAATGAAAAGTGTAATAAAAATATAGTATTTCCTAATTTTCTTCCTTTTTCTCTTTTGCATGCAAATTTTACGGTAAAAACCGAATGTAAACACCCTTGGGTATGAGATATCCTGCGCGTGAAATTAAGGTCATTTTTTTCGCCTGTGAAGTGCCGGGCTAATTATAGTTGCAAGTGTAAAATATGTTTTAACGTATTAAAGTGATTTGAAAAAGTTTCTTAATATAATAAGACGATGTTGTATCTGTGTAACATTTAAACTCACTCTTTTGAAACTTTCATTTGGAAAAAAAACCTGAAATGACAGTTAAGATAATTTCACACTAATTAGGGAAGCGCAAGAGTTGTGTTCCCTACCAATATTGAACATATGTTGTACCATTGGAAAGATATTGGCATGGGGAGGGTGGTAAAAATTCTAAAGCAACTAACTATCCATCGGAAATGAGCCATTTTCCAGACATATACAAATTTATGTGATTAAAAATTTATGTAATTTATATATGATGTCACAGAACTTTAGCAAAAGCAATAAAAAAATGTTTAGCAGAAAGAACCATTTGCAGTCAATCAAACAAAATAATATATAGACATCTGTAAAGTCAGAAACTAAAATTTCACCTCGTCCGGAAGAAGGCATGGAAAGAGCCTAGTAGGGAAGTCTCCTAAGCTCTCATCTACGAAGAATAAAAGCAATACCAATGGTCCACGTTCCAGAAGCATTAGTTCAGGGAAAGCAGCACGCGTCTTTGTGAGATGACGTCTGCAACGTCCCGAAAGATGACATGGGCACAGCCTAGTAGGGAAGTCTTCTAAGCTCTCATCTATGGAGAATAAAAGCAATACCTGTGGTCAACGTTCCAGAAGTATTAGTTCAGGGAAAGCAGCACATATCTTTGTGAAATGACATTTGCAATGTCAGAACTAACACTTTCCCTGGTCCGATGGAGGACATGGGCACAGCCTGGTAGAGAAATCTCTTAAACTCTCATCTACGGAGAAAAAAAGCAATACCTATGGTCCACGTTCCAGAAGTATTAGTTCAGGAAAGCAGCATGCATCTTTGTGAGATGACATCTGCAACGTCAGAGACTAACACTTTCCTTTGTCCGAAAGAGGACATAGACATAGTCTAGTAGAGAAGTCTCCTAAGCTCTCATCTATGCAGAATTATAGCAATACCTATGATCCGTGTTCCAGAAACACTAGTTCAAGGAAACCAGCACGCGTCCTTGTGAGATGGCATTTGCAACGTCAGAGACTAACACTTCCCCTGGTCCTAAAGAAGGCATAATAATGGCGTAGTTGGGAAGTTTCCTATGTTCTTATCTATGGCAGTGTTTCTCAAACTGTGAGGTGAGCCTTCCTTATGGGGGCGTGATAACCCTACAAAGGGGGGGGGCGAGCGTATTGAAAAGTCGAACACTAAAGACTATTTAAAAAATTGTTAATAAACTGAAAGTAAACAAACAAAATACATTCTGACATAATAAAAAATAAAATACACATTTACACTGATGTAATACACTTATAAATGTATCAGTACTACGCAATGTTTTTTATAATTAATTTAATAATACTAAGTTAAGAACAATTTTTATTTATTACCAATGACCCCACAGGTTTGTCATGTATAAAATTAAAAACAAAAATTGACATTTATCTTAATTTGTATGATTTATAATTAATCCCTTAAATGCCTATTAAAAATTAAGCGATTCGCTTACTCGAGCGTATGTGGTGTTTGGGGGGGGATAGAAAAAATATATAAGCAAATCCTATGATATAAGTAAATCGTTCCAAACACTGTCAATGTAATTTTATGGCATTCCACAGCCTTCGGAATAATTTAATGGATAGCAGTGCACAGAAAAGATCGTACTTCAAAAAGACGAATATACACTGGTGTCCAAAAGTTAAGCATAAATCGTAAAATGCGAAAAACATGGAATAAATATTCGTAAAATTATTCCAAATTTCTTGCGGATATTAATTGTGTTTATGCAAAACTTTTCAGTCGACTACGTCCTGCGTGAAACACCGGCACATGTCGGAACGTGGAGAAACCGATTCACGCAGCATAGGCAGTTCAGACAAGTTTCGTGCAACTGCTGAGCGAAGGAACATTGTTAACCATCAAACAAGGTGAATGATGGCCCAAAGACTCTAATTGGACATATTTACGAAAGGAAGAATGGTTGGAATGCTGGAATCCTCACGATCACAAAACGAAGTGTCTCGAATTCTGAATGTGGACCAGTGTGTGATCTCAAGACTGTGGCAGAGGTTTCAAAGAACGGGAAGATGTTACCCAGCAACCAGTATCAGGTTGACCAAGAGTCACAACCCCTCGCCAAGACCGATATCTGGTAATAAGTGCGCGACGTCAGAGGAGCAGTACTGCCAGAGCATTATGTTCGGCGCTCACAGTCGCCACAGGAATACGAATTTCGAGACAAACTGTTTACAGGAGACTCAATCGTACTGGCCTGTATGCCAGAAGACCAGCAGTTTGCATTCTCCTCACGTCTGCGCAAAAACGAGCTCGTTTGAACTGGAGTTTGAAACATCAACATTGGAGTGTGGGAGAGTGGGCCAATGTGATGTTCAGTGACGAGTCCCAGTTTAGTCTGAGTAGTGATTCTCGGCGGGTAACGATATGGAGAGAACGTGGAACACGTTTTGAACCAAGAAACATAACGGAAAGACATCATTTTCCATCAAGGGGAGTAATGATATGGGCAGGCATCATGATGGACGGCCGCACAGACCTCCATTTCTTTGACACGGGGTCTGTGACTGCTCAAAGATACAGAGACGAAGTTCTTGAGCCTTATGTTCGCTTGTTTCGAGGTGCTGTCGGTCCTGACTTCATATTCATGGATGATAATGCGCCATGTCACCGAGCGGTGCTGATTGATGACTTCCTTGAAACGGAAAACATCCAGTGCATGTCGTAGTCTGCGAACTCCCCTGATTTAAATCCTATCGAGCATGTATGGGATATGCTCGGGAGACAAATTGCAGCCCTTTCACACCCACCAAGCTCCGTTACAGAACTGAAGAGAGCTCTCCAAGAAGCCTGGAACCGTTTGAGGCCAGAACTCATTCATCATCTCATAGCAAGTATGGTAAATCACTGTGCAGCGTGCCTGGCTGTCAGAGGTGACCACACGCCTTTTTAAACTGCAGCATCAGTATTTTATTTAATGTTTTCTTTCCTTTTTTCTTTAAAGTGTGAATCCTTGCTATGCTCAGTTTTCTTTCAAACTGCTACTTTGGATAATAAAATTAATTGTTATCATTCTTTTGATTTGCTTCCTTATTTTATAACCATTTTACACTCGCATATCGCGTTTCTCGCCATTCTGATTTACAGTTCCTTCTTTATTCACGTAATTATCAATTATGCTTAACTTTTGGACACCAGTGTATATGTCCAGGGCAATTTACACACTGGCTGAGCGAGAGGTTTATATACCCCGGCTGCACTTAAGAAGTTAAAGTCGTACTGTAGGTTTTGCTTCAGAGTATAGTATTATATTGAATTCAATATAATGTTATTGTATGGTCGGAGGGCACGATGAAAATTATGATTGGATATTGGGTCACAAATATTGAAAGTTTGAGAAGCTCTGGTCTATGGAGAATTATAGCAATACCTATGATCCGCGTACCAGCAGCACTCGTTCACAGAAAGCAGCACGTATCCTTGTGAGATGCGCAGTCTTGGACAGTTATGGGATCTTTGTCGTTGAAGCCTCATACTATAATACGATTGCTGATGAAATAGTTATTGTCAAACTTTAGTTTTTTTATTCTCTGCCCACTTTGGAATGAAACCGGTTGTTGAAGGAGAAACTAGCGTGAAAAAAGAAATCAGTTCAAGAGCAATCACAATTACTAAAAAATATATAGAAAAGGAGTCCTTTGTGCTTACAGACAAAGAAATTTGTGCCGGTATAGAATATCATGAATAGGTAGAAGATCCTGACTATGATTATGAGCTCTTCACATAAAAATAATGTGGGGAAATTTAGGACATTTCCGAATAAGCACTAAAGAGATCAATTGGAACATATGATAAGATCAAGATAAGCAATTTGGCAAATAATGAATAGTTATAAATTTTCCATGTGGAAAATGGTTTGTTTCCAAAAGGTGAACTGTTTATTTCCATTGAAGTTTTTACTGTATACTCTAATACCTTTTGAACAATATCACATTTTCAAAATGGGTTGTTGGGGAACACTTCTTGCACTTTTCTAGGGAGCGCGAAATGTACATATAAAAAAGGCAACAAATGGTAATCGATTTTCAAAACTAGGTAACCAATCAAAATTTAGTGTAAACAATCATAAAATCGAGTTAATCAGAACAGCATCCTAGCAATAGATGCCTACGCCTATTCTCTGCCTTCCGTGGACTCAATTTGAATCGAATTTTGAAGTTAGACAGGTTGAACACAAAACGTTGAATGTTATTTGGAATGACAAATTATATCAATACCTCTTTTTTCTCAAAAATCTGATTATACGTAATCTTTATGCTATTACTAAATTATGCAAGCTGATGACATAAAACACATTTTCTACCTTATTTATTAATTGCACTTAAAAACTTATAAAATTAATTATGCTGTTATCTTAAAACGTTCTCTGCAATGCTTAAATTCTCTTAAAGTAATGTCTTTTTATAAATCTAAAGTAAAAATAGCGGAATTTTTTAAATTAAGAACAAATTTACTTAACTTGAAATGACTGAATACGGAAAAAAAAGAAAGAAACTATTTTTTAAAGTCTCAAATGCAGGAAAACAATTGTTTAAAAGCGATATTTAATGATAGCCCTCACTTTTGTGCTATGTCTGATATCGTGTTCGCTTAGCCCATTAACTTTTTTTTTGCTCCAGTTTCACTTTTCTAAGCTTGTGGAGGAAGGAAAAAAAATACATTAGTCAGTGGAAACACAAAGAGACTATTTCTAAGAAAAATTGCACATTTTTTAAGAAAGTAAGTAAGATGAATGGTCTTTACGTGTATAGCAATAAGAAAATTTCCTCTGGTACGATTTGATACTACCAAGGAAATCAGGCTTTACGAGTTGTAGATAAGCAACACTCTCTTAAAACATTCACTGTGGTATATAGGGGTCTCAGGGGTGTTAACTTTATCTCGAGGGCTGAAAATATAAACAATTTTCAAACGGATATAATTCTTTGAAACTATAATTAAATGATTTGTTTTACACTTTATTTATAAAGAAATAAGGCTTCAAAAAAGTAAAATATTTAAAATATAATCATAATTTAAAAAATTATAAGCATATGAAAATAAGAAACATTTCTGTAAGAAATATTAATTAAGTTTTACGTTACACATGATATTTTCTAAAATAGCAGCTCTAATTACTAGCAATAAGTTGATTTATAAAGTTAAACGTGTGTATATCCTTATTACACTGTAGCTATTTTTGTATAAATAGAATAATAAATTATGTTCTTTTAAAAATAAAAAAAAATTGCATAAATTTTTTTAAAATTTCAATATTTTTCTAATATTTTGAAATACAAAAGGTATATTACTGAAATTAAGTAGATATTAAAGAGAATGATACACTTTATTATTCTATAAAGTTTTATGCGTCAAAGGCTAGTATTTTGAAAAGTAGCATGTGCAACGTAAAGATTACTTTATATTTATTACAGAAATGTTTCTAAATTTCATATGTTTATAATTTTTAAAATTAACTTACAACGTGTCTATTCGAGTACCTTCCGCTAATCCTCTTGGAAAAATTATTTTAACTTAAATATTGTTCAATTGAAAACTTTTTCCCGAAGAAGAAGATGCGATTAATGAATTCATGTCGTATATTTAAGAATTAACTTTTAGGTTCGAAGTGAGAGAGAGGTTAAGAGTTAGCCGGTAGAAGTTTAAGATTAAAGTAAAGTAATTGAAAGTTAGACTAGAGAAACTCATCGATTAATTAATTTTTTAAAATTGATAACTGATAGTTCAGTTAGTAAGATATTGAAATTAGATTCTAATCGACAGAAGTCGATTATTGTTGATATGATTATTAAGTAAGACTCTATTTTAATATATATCATCCCCACTTTGGCTCTAATACTTTATTTTAGTGCATTTCCTTCCCTGGGTTTGTTAGATTTATAAAAGCATAAATAAACAATATTTGTTTTGGTTATGGCTGGTATTCATTCTGACTACCAATCATTAAGAAATTTCAAGGGAATCTCTTATACATGATTATATTTTTAACAATTTGTACTTTTTTGAAACTTTATTCCTTTATAAATAATATGCAAAATATTCGAACTATTTGATTTTATTTTCAAAAAATTATATCTATTTGAAAATTGTTTATATTTTCAGTCTCTGAGACTAAGTTAACACCCCTGAGACCCCTTACTGGAATAAATAGTAGAACATAACAAGGTTATAATTAATTATTGATAATAGCTTAAGTAGTATTTATATGGATTGAAAACAAAATAATACTTATCTTATTTTAAAGGATTTAACAGAAACTTTTTAAGAGCTGCGCAATCGTAAGCAAATATAAACAAACAATAACACACTCTCTTTTCCTGCCAGATTCTGAATAAAAATATTAGTAAAAACCTGTTGTCAATTATATTTTTGAAGATTCTGAAAACTCAAATTCATATTTTAAAGTGTATAAATTTTCTACTATTGCATATTTAAAAGATACTTTGTAAAGCAAAAATGTAAACAAACATTTTTTTTTCAACTTCCGGAATGTAGACTTGTACTTCCTGTTTCAAAAAGTAGCTACCGAGTAAAATTCAAATCCCCATAACTTAAGTTCTAAACAAGATACAAAAAAAAAAAATTAAGCACCAATTTGAAGAAAAAAGTTCAAATTTTAAAATAACATCAAAATTCAAAAATCGAAAATGATGTTTTGAAGGTGTACGGATACCTTAAGTAACATTAAGTAACTTTAAGCAAATTAAGAAAAAAAAATTCTCCTTTTGCACAACTTATTTTAATTTAACCATTTACCGGTCTATTTTTTTTAGCTATAATACATTAAAATATGTTGGGGAAGGAGATTAACTTAAAAAAAGAATTAATTTAGTTTATTAGAGGTAAAATTATTTTTTGATTCTTAGTACCTCTTTGTTTAGTCGGAATATGCTTACTACAACCCACTGTGTGCTATTGAAAGGCAATTTCTACAAAATATTTTGTAAATATACTACAACCTTGTAAAAGAATAGTGAATCGGAAATATTTATATTCTTAGATGGTGATGATGAAGTTCAGAATTACTACATATTATTTCCAATGAAATTAATGAAAAAGATATAGTTACATAGTAAAAGTTATTGAAATATGTTTGGAAATACTACAATATTTGAAATGAATTATAAATTAGACAGAGAGGAAAATGACTGATAAAGATATTAGATTGATGAATTTGATAAGTATATTTACCACGACCTGGTAAGGGGTTAAGCGACGAAAATGCTATCTTAATCTCACAACTTACACATCCCACTTTACGTTATATGTAATTCACTAGTTTAGATTAAAACAAAGATTAATAAGTCATTTTTAACAATGAATCATTGTCATATGAGCTTTTTCCTTAGATATAATTTCTGTAAAAATTTATGAATTGTAAGTAATAAAGCTATTAGACATTTAACAGCTTTTATAGTTGTTATTTATGAATAGTAGATATTGAAAATAAATCAGTCATTCTGTTCAAATATGCGAGAAAATTTAATATCGTGATAAGAAGATTATTATCATGTCGTATCGTACATACCATTAATCTTATTCAAGATCATTATTGACAGTCTAATGGAAAATGTTCAGAAACTCAAAAGGTCAAAGCAGTATTGACACCATATTAAAAGGCTGTAAATATTGTAAATTTTTGGTCATTGGACTTCTTTCAGAATTTGATAACTTTATGACTAATAACAATTTATGATGTATTTTCAAGATTTGTTTTATTTTCTTTTAGGCAACTCTTAACCCTTAAGTTAAAAATTTATAAATAGGTAAATTTGGCTATTCACTATTTTGTAAGCAAAAACGACTAAAATATTTGAAAAAATATCTCGTAAGAGTCTTAAAATAAAGGATGATTAACCTCTTCCAGGCTCTTTTTATTTGGGGATTATTGATAAAAAAATGTCAATTTTTTATTTTTATTTTCAAACACACATATCTTTTTGAAGATAATAGCACCATTCGCATGCAAAATTTCTTTAAAACTAATGTAAAAAAATTATTTAAATAAATGAGTAATTTAATTGTAAAATTGGCTTTCTGTATAGCAACAATCATTAGACTTTAGAGTCAAATCACATTAACTATAAAAAAAAGCTTAGAATACCTAGCTTTTATCTTGAATTCCAAATTTTATTTACTTCTTTTTTATTTACATAAATGATTATGAAATTATTAATCAAAATTTGATTGTATACGATAAATTCGAAAACACGGTACTGCACATAACCCAACATAGCAATATGGACAGTAGAATCTGTTCTCTTTTTACCTTCTTCCTTTTACTATCTCTCTTTGAGCACCAAATAATGCACTGTTGTGTTGGATTAGTTCTCTTCTCTGTTTAGGGAATGTAGACAACAAGGTGTTTTCCAGATTTTTCGTGAAAGGAGGGGTGGGGTGGTGGAGGTGCTGAGCGGATCGACGGTTTCTTTTTGCAGAAAATTCCACCGAATAATTATTAAGATTTATCCTTTGATGAAAATGAGTTTTATTTTTATAACACAATGAATTGCATGTAAAATAGAAATAATTTACTAAAACATATGATTCATACTATATATAAAGTTGAAACATTGTTCTAAGATATAATTATTTTGCATGTTTGAAAACATGCAAAGTAATAAATATTAAAAAAAATATTGCATAAAATATTCATTCAAAATTAAATAAAAAATTACTACATACAAACCCCAAATAAATAGTTCTATGCAATTTAAACAAATAAAACAATGAATATCATTAAAAACCTAGGTATCCTAACAATAATATTGAAACAGATTTTCAAGAACAACAAAAGGGAAACTTTATATGAATCTTTAAAAATAACAATTAAATAATGTAACTTTTTCTTAATTACCAAAAGTTTTTGTATAATAGAATGAATTTAGAGCCACAAACTTTACTACAAAAGAACTTAACTTACAAAGAATGAATGTATCTTAGACCATTTGCTACGCAGCACTACATTTTAAAAAATGCAAGAATACTATATATATTAAGTATAAACATCAATAACAAAACACAAGGTTATTTTTCTTGAGATTCCACAAACGTTTCTGGTTATGAAAACTTTTAGAAATAAGAATAATAGACTATTACGAGGTAACAAGACAAAATACGAGAGTGCTGTGTTTATGTTAGGTGGGAAATACTTGAAAATATATTCCATTATTCGAAACCATAAAAAGCACACATGAAATAATTTAGGAAAGACCGATTGCACAGTGTAAATTTTCAGAGTGCCTGAACTACACTCGGGATGAACCAGGATGGTACGTTTTGTCTGCCTGAGCTCTGCTCGGGAGACGCTAGGAAAGGGTTAATACAAATTCTTATAGGGTATTATCAAATTAATCAAGCTTGAATAATATAAATTTTTTTAAAGTCAATTTTTACTTTGAATGGATGAATAGAAAGAATTTTATTGACGATTAAAAATTTGGACAAGATATAAATAAATATATGAATAGGGAGAGAGTGAACTAATAGTAGGAATTGAAAAACAAATAAAGCAGTAATAGACGTACAAAGATTTTAAAGACTCAAATTTTAAATGTATTTTTTTAAAAATTGGTTATGGCGGCCGTGATACCTTACTGGTAGTTATTAATATCATGCTCATGATTCACGAAATTTGAGTTTGATGCTACTAATGCATAGATAAACTTCCACTAGGCCACCAAGTCTCCTCGTGGTGTGGTGTTGAAGTTAAGAGATTGTGGTACCAGCTTAAGAGTCCTACGATTCATTTATGAGACTTCCATTGTGATCTCTTGCAATGTTAAGTTTTTAAAATCAAAATGTAGGATATTTTAATTTTTTTTTATTTTACAGATACATTAAATCTATATTTCAACGCATTTTCCTTATTTAACAATACCACAACTTCCCTTAATCATCAAGAAACAGTCTTATCTTTAAACTAATTTTTAGCTATTACATAACATCAATTAAAGATTCATTTGTTTCAGTGTAATAAAATGAGCCCTTTTAAGATTTATTTATAAAAAAATAGGTTAAGAGAAAAATATTCACAAATTCGTTTTCCATATCAGCAGAAATATATTTTTTAAAATCGTAAGCGCCTATTTAGCTCTTAAATATAAATTTTTCTTCGAAAATGAAACAAAAATGAAACAATAATTAAAAACTTCCTGTTTTTTCTCTGTCTTCGTTTTATTACAAATCAGAATATTTTACTTTTTGAACTAATTCTATTAATATGCTGTAAAATATCTATGATAGTAACTCAAATTTTATATTAATAAAAATTAGATTTATATAGCTTAAAAATTTTTAAAAGCCAATTAAAGAAATATGAAATACATTATAGAAATATTTTGTCAATAAAGTACTCCTTTTATGAATTAAAAATTTCTTCTTAAGGTCTTTATTACAAAATTTTGGAATATTTTGAAAATATTTTCTTATGAATACAAAAATTTACTTCTTCCATAAGCTTTCTGATAACTGCTAATACCATTATTTGAATAACTGAAACTATCACACATGTCAGCTTCAGCTGTTATATTCGATGTTTTGAAAGTTAGTTTCTGGAAAAGAGCTCAAATAAGAATTTTAATCGAAGGAAAGAAAAACAGCTGCCCTCATTGAACAAAGCTTAATGACTATTTGTGAGGGATTTTTAATGGAGTTAAAGGAAAATTTAATTGTCCATGGTAAGTCAATTTTACGGTAAATAAAATCCTCGTTTGAAAATATCTTTTTAAATGTATTATTTTCTGAAGTGATAAATGTAATGCTGTAATGACAACAGAGAAAAGGAGATTTTGAGAAATATCAAAAGTGCTATAAAACTGTAATAATTAGAAAAAAATGCCAAATGCTATTGAAATCGCGCGATAAATTATTGACATTGATCGATTTTTTTTATTTTTGTCACATATTAAAGCAATAAATTTTTGTTGATTGCTTTTAGCTGAAATAATAATTTCTGGACCTCTGAATGCCCTGGTTGGAAACGGAAGCAACACCTATACTACTGATGTGAGCTCGTTTTAGATTTATAGAGCTCACACTTTCATAAAAAAAGGCGAAGTTTTAATCTTTCTCACAAAATTTATGTGTGAATAATGCCATTTTCTGCCAACGGAACATTGTACAGGAATTCCCTTGTATTCTTGGATTAGATGTAAGATTTGAATACCCAACCTGCCGGTACACAGACATAATGCCCAGATATTCATGAGATAATTGGGTTAAAAAATTCCTGCTCAGGCCAAATATTAGTTGCTTCTATTCCTGTTATTGATAGCTGTGAGATTACTCCGTACAACATCTTAAGACGATATGATACCCTAAAAATCATTAAACTGTCGAACATTTTTTATTGGCTTATTTGATACCTCAAATATTTATAAACATGCCTGCAAAATTTCAAAGCTTTACCAGCATTTTTTTTATCAAGTTATGCAGAAATATTTGATGCTGGATAGCAACTACAACGTGCACATTTCAGATTATCTGCTAGAAAACAGCCTCATAAAAAATGAGTTAATTATTTTTCTAACGGCGTAAGTGAGACTGACGTTATATATGCAGTAAGAAATAATTTCAAGAAAGAATTGTGCAATTCATGCAAAAATTCTCGTTTGTGAATTGCTTATTGGAGAACAAATGGATTTGGTCAAGATTTAAAAGTTGTGCGTTCTTTTCATGATATTATTATGAATGAAATTA
>BMAO01023397.1:0-29816 GCA_019973975.1 Trichonephila clavata | reverse complement strand
ACATCGTTCGGAGTAACAGAAATAGTAAAAATAATGCTGCAAATGGTCAACAGTTTAATTCAACATTCAAAGTCATAGCCAAGTTTATCACAAAGTGGGCTCATTGCTTCCAATACCAAACGAATCACATGATTTTTACAAATTTACCATCATTCCTCTTTCAGTCATATACCACATCCCCACACACTTATAATGAAGTTTGTTATTTTTTACTTGACTACCAAAATTCCCTAGAAATAATTTATTTGGCAAAACAACGTTTGCCGGTCAGCTAGTAAGTTATATAAATGTTAGGTCATATTAGATAAATGTGCGGCAAGCATTGAATTTCATTATTTGGTAATATTGATCACTACTCAACTAACTTCTGCACATTTCCACGTTATTTAGATTATCCTCTATTATGTCATTGCGCTTGACGGTGATAGGCATTGCACTGGTGTCAGATGGTGGCATTGTATAGTGTTTGGCAATGGATTACACTTTACTCTTGGTAAAGATGACAACTGAATCGTGCAAACGAGGGGCTGCGATTCCATTGGTCTCAATTATCCTTTGATTAATATGGTATGTTGTCATTACCCGGGTGCTATGGTACACAATGCTGCCACTGATGATTGCAAACTGTCTCTAATCATTTTGCTTACAACCTCTGTCGTTAACAGTTCAACAGTATGATTATGACAGCCTACACCCAGATAGGTTAAGTTTCGTGGTAGGTGGTTCTGCGATCATTTTTCAAAAAAGATTAAGTGGGGAGCTATTGACTCGAATATATGTAGACTGTTTCCGTGATGTGTTGATACTCTTCCTTAGCCAGTAACATCAACAATTTCTCGAATCAAAAATATTTCAGACATTTGTAGGGTGTCATATTCTTGAAGAAAAAAAATTGACTGGGGCATTATTAGATGATTCTCTGATAAAAATGTAAATTAAGATAAGATAAGGAATATATCACTCATGCCAACAAGCAGTGTCATAAAGGAGAATAACAGTGCATATCTGCAAAGTCAAATTCTGCCTTCAATATTTTATAAGTTGGTTAAATACGCACTTGGCGTCAGTCAGGCTTTAGGCCCTCTAGAATCCTTGATCCTCCCATAATGTGGAGGTTGTGGGTTGTACGTTACGCCTTTGCTTACAAGCAGGGAAGGAGGGAGAGTACATCAATTACTTTTTAACTTAATTAAAGTTCTAGTCATATTCTACTGCTTTGAGTTTTTAAGTATTTCATTACTTGTGTATGAGTTTTATCTACCGTTTATTTAAATGAAGATAATCATTTCTTGATGGAGTTTCCTTTTTATTGCAAAAAAAATTGTGCATGACACATTTTATCTATGAATTAATTCTTCTTTAATAAAAGCGTGTTTTAAGATTACGGGTATGAAATAAAACAGGTGTAGTGTCCTTTATTTAATGTATATTCAAGGTTTAAAGAAAATAAATAATAATAAATTTATATGTAAAATAAACTATTATTAATGTGGAGTTCCTTTTTTTCATATTTATAATAACTTATCAGTGGAATCTCTGAATTTAAATATATTAGTGATTCTAATAAAAACATCATTTAAATCCCTACGAGGCCAACAGAATGCGAAAGTAGTTATAAGAATTTCAAGTAATACCAACTTTAAAATTAACCATAGAGATAATTTCAGTTGCATATTATGCAGCAGAGGTTGCTAGTTGTCTGGGTTTGATTTTCATTCTCACAGAGAAAAATCGATCAATTTATAATGCGTCTGAAAGAAAAGTCTAGTTTATTTCTGAAAGTATTGAAATTCTCCTGAAAAATTGAAATATGTTTGAATAGTTCATGCGCTTTCTTCGTATGCATGAAATGTGAAAAGTTTCTTCATACGCACTCTATTTTGAATAAGTGTGATTAGTTATTTATTTTATATTACGCTTGATGAAGCTTGACAAAATTTGTAAGACTTGAATACAACTTTTCGCATTTAATATGTACTTTATTTTACTCTGGAGTTCATTTTTAATTTATGAATTCTGCGTCTTTCTTCGACAGGTGTATGAATATTTAACACTAGTCTCTTACTAATTCAAATAAGAAAACAATATATAACCTTTAATGGCGTCAGGTGTACTGGAGTTTATGATGGCTGTATATTAATTTTTCGGATTTTGTAACACGATTTTGCAACATATTTATTTTTGAGTTTTGTTAATACTGTTACGAATTTTGTATATTGAATGCTTAAAATAGTACAAATAATTTATATCTGGATTTGTAATGTTTTAATATTACTTTTTTCGCATATGTTTTTTGTTAAAATTGTAATATTTGCAAGCAACGCCGTTCCTTATAGTAGGATGGTGATTAAGTGGAAACTTGGTGAAAGGAGCCAAGTTGGCATCATTTTTGGCGACCATGTGGGTGACTACTTTTGGCAAATTCATGCCCTAACGATTTTTTTTGTGGAAATTACTTGAGAAATATATTAATATCATTATCTATGACCTAAGAAGATCTTCTTGAAAGATCCGTGATGCCTATAAATAGGAACTCACTCACCGAAACTGGTTAGACTTGTTTTGACCGTTGCAGAGTTTTTTTTTACCGTGAAGAATCTACCAGTGATTAGTTTTAACAGACTGCTGAACAGGATGAGTGAGTGCTTGTGAATAATCCTTATGCATATTTGTATTTTTAGACTGCTAGTTGTGTCTATGAGCTGTAGAAGGTGTGATGGTCTTCTGAGATTTATTCTGCGAATATAGCTGCTGTATTTCAAGGATGTTTTACGACAATAAATATACATTGCTTCTGAAGATCTTTGCTCTTTGTAACTGATTTGCATAAAATCCTTGACCCCGATCAACATAACAATGCAATGCTTCAATTTTTAAATGAATACATAATGTTAAATTAAGTTTATTAACTTGATTTGTATGAAACTTCAATTTTATAGCAACATAATTAAAATATTAAGTAAGCTCTAAAATAATTGAATAATAGTTGATTTGTAACGAGTTCTTTCTGGGTCTCTCTAAATCCTTTATGGGAAAAAATTTTCTATGTTTGCTTGGTTTTCGAACCTCTTTCTGTAAAGGAAGCGCAATATATGCAATTAAGACATGCTATTGAAATTCAGGAAATTGAATTCAGGGAGGATGTTATTATTATTATTAGGCATTATTATTTATTAGGGGTTAACTCGCTCACATTAGTTTTTGCAACGTTCTTATATTTGATTAATATGAATAAATAGCCGTGTAGTATTGAAGAGTTATCTCTTCGTCCTGTGACCCCCACACTAACGCGAGTGGAGACTTGCTACAGCTGTAGTAGCTATTACAAGAAATTTTCTTCTGGATGAGTATACTAACCCCATTTTCTAAAGCTAACCCTAACACACACACACAACTCAATGATCACGGTAACAAACTAATAACTTACGATGTTCAAGTTGAAACTTCAAAAATTAACACTTAGAGAAACATAACAGAATCTTCTTCATGTTTAATATACGCGTACCTTAGCAATCTTCATTTGTCTAGCACAGAAAATTAAAAGATTAAAATAATGAGTAAGGTACAGAGGAGTAAGTACGGATCATGAGGTTCAGAATATTTTGATCTTTTACTAAACTTATTTTTCCCAAAATCTTTTGAGAAAAAAATCACTGAAATGGGGAGGGCATTACTAAGGTAATTCATTTGGGGTGAGATTTTGTGTAATAGTGGTACTTTTATAAAGTGTTCCACTGTCAATGTAATAGCACCGAATGGGCAATCAGTTCCACGTGGTCGGTCAGGGTTAGAGTAGCGTGATCGACTACCTGCTTTTTTTTCAATTTATATAATTATTTTAACTCTTACATAAATTTATTTTAAAAGGCTTATTAAGTATTTACATAATTATTTTGTATTTTAAGAACTTAAAACAATCACTGGATTATATAAATATTTATATTATATTATATAAATATGTTTATATAAATATTTTTTATAACTTTTTTTTAATTTTAAAAAGTAAAATAGTTACAACTACTTTTATAATTATATAAAATAGTTTTATAGTATATAAAATATATTATTATAACATTTATCATATATACGTTACACATAATTATATTTTATAATCAATATAATAAAATAACATATATACCTTATATTTATTATGATTTAATTATTTTATAATTATATAAAATATTTAATAAGCCATTTTTAAATAATTTTTTTTAATTGTTAAAATAATTAATGAATTTAAAAAAGAAACAACAAGTCGAACCTGACCTACCACGCCAAATGTAGGTGCGCTATCACCTATGCCACTGATCTCTAGAGCTAATTAAAATTTAATTGTATAAAAACTTAGAATGAATTTCGAAGGCTGTTTTCTCGGAATTGACTACTTATTCACCGATATTCCATTGACGGTTAAACACCTATTATATTATATATATATATATATATATATATATATAATAATATGAGAGCTACTATTACACAAAGTCTCGTCCCCAAATGAATTTTCTTAGTCGTGACGTGCCCTTGTAAGATGATGTTACTATTTAAGAAATTCAGATAAATTGAAAAAATACATCATCGAGGGCTTAACATCTGTCAACTTGACTGAAAATGGTTGGTCATCTTGATTGAATTTCATTTACTTTTGTGAAAAAACTAGTTGCCATTTATATGTTTAAGTTTTAATATGTTCTACGGTTACATGTTCCCTGTTTAAAAAATATTTGTTTTAGTGTTTTGGATATTGTTTATCAAGATACCCATGCACACAAAAAGAATTATAAAATTAATTTTCTCCATAAATGTGGAAATAAATTTTTATTATTATGTGTCCAATTTGGCTCAATACCTTATTTACATTCTCATAATAATGAAATATGTTATGAAGAAACAATCTACCTATGAATCGGATGTAAATACGGATTGCATACAAAGTTAAAATTCATAGACTTTTCGAAAAGTTTATGAGAATAAGATAATATTTAGTGAAATGCACATGTAAAAAATTGGAATCAAAAGAAGATTCCCTTGGCTTAGAGGTAGCATGCCTGCGTCGTAAGGGTGCGAGTTCGATCCCGGCAGAAGTCGATAGGTTTTTTGGATGCGAAAATCATAGGCACGCAAGTCATATGATTATGTGACATGTAAAAGATTCCGTGAGTATCAATTTGGCTGTGGTACTCTCGGAGAAAATAAAACATGTCAATATTCATCATCCGACGCGAGCTTGAAATAAAATTAATTCAAGCGTCCAAATTGGGTAGCAAACCCTGCCACAATACGGTACCAGCATGAAATGGCTCTTACATTTGGGGGTTTGCAGTGTCTACAAAAACTAAGTTGCTCAAATGCAACCCTATTGGAGAAAAAAAAAAGATTATAATTTTTAGAGTCAAACATAAATATTTGTATGTCTCATGATAACTTTAAATTTACAAATTTCTAACAAAATATTCTCAAAATTTCAAATAAATGGTTCCCTTGGAATGCTGCATACAAAATTTAAATTAGTACTTTTATCTTTGCATTTACCATCAGTATAGAATTAAATTTTTGCTTAAAAATAGTTCATAACAATTTTTATTGAACACTAGAAAAAAGTTTTCAAGAATACTGAAATAACAATTATTTTTTCGTAGGAAGTACATGCTTGAAATATACAGTGAAGCCTATTTTAACTTGAAATATGCAGCATTTTGCTCGAAACATAAAAATATAAATCATGGCTTACATAACACATATGGCCAATCTTTCTATAACATAAAAAAGTTGCACACACATTACATTTTAATATTTTTTACACACAAAAAGAACCTTTGAAAGTTTCCCTAAAGAAACTCTTTTTATATTTCTTTTGAAATTAGAAACATTGGATTGTTGATTAGGGAAATAAAATTGTTTTTAAGTGTAAGAATTTTATCATCCTTATTAACTTTTCATTTTATGAGAAACTCCTCAGAATATGCAGTTATAAGAAATAAACTATTAAATTACTAAGGAGCTTCATTGTTTAGATTTAAAAATCAATTTATTGATAAACAGGAACTCAAAAAAATTAGATGACGTACTTTCTGAACTGAAATATTAATTATTTCAATATTAATGTTAAAATACGAGTTAGTACCTACTTTTTAGTTTCCCTTGCCCTAGATTTAACAGACATAGCGCAATAAAATATATAATCTGTTCATTTAAACCATGTAAGTTTGCAATAGCATGCGGCAACATTACTGATAATTATATGCAGATTTCTATCGCTTCCGGGTATCTATTTAATTATATATTCAGTTCAACTAATACTTTTCAAGCTTATATATTTATTTAATGCAATTTAAACACGCATTAAATAAGTTAAATTCGACAGTGTGGCAATTCCATGGCATGTATCTCAATTAAGAATTCAAACCACAAATCACATATTTCGTTTTAAATGACTTTGAAATATGCTAATGCAAATGCAATTGACCTATTTCGATTCTTAAGTAGGTTGCATTATGCAAAATGTAAAAATGGGCTTTTATCCGATGCCCTTTTTAAGGGCAAGAAGAGAAACAAAATTGTGGCAACAAATCTAACGTGAAAAGTTCAAGTGAATAGCAAAAGAAAAGCCTTCAAACATAAAATGGTGAATTAATGCTTTTCTTCTTTTAGAGAACATGCTATTAAACAATGTATTCTTTAATTTTGCTGAACACTCAAAATTTATATGCGTACTTCTATTTTACACTGAAGTACTACAGAATTAGGGATAGAAAGGGCTATGCAAATTGTGTAGAGCTGAACATCATTTATGCTCAATTGAGGGCGCTGCGTAACTGCATATATACTGCATACTGTGATTATTCTAAATTAGTTCCTTGAATTTCCAGTATGGGTAAACTGCCTGATTTAGACACCTTCGGTGGCGGACAAATCGTATGTGCGCGACGCATGGGTCATTCAATTTCCCGAAATCGTCAGACAGTAGGATTTTCAAGGTCACAGTGTCAAGAGTATATCAAGAACACTTGGATGGTTGACAAAAAACTAGTGATAGGGCAAACTGCAAAGGCGTATTGTACGTAGCCAGCGAAGCCAAACATTAGCTCAAATTACCAACTAGTTGAATGACGTTGCCTGTCGTACATTCAGTAAATGGACTGTACAACGCTCCCTTCACAGTAAGGGCTTCGGGAGCCGCGTCGACCTACGAGAGAACCATTCCTCAATGCTCACCGTCGGACTGTACGTCTTTCCTGGACAAGAAAGTACAGAGACTGGAGTGTAGATGATTGGAATCGAGTAGCATGGAGTGATGAGTCTCGATTCCGACTACTTAACGCCGACGGCAGGATGAGAATATGCCGTCAGGCTCATGAAGCCATGGATCTTGCATGCAAGGATGGAAATGTACAAGGGCATTGGGGCTCAATCATAGTCTGAAGTGTTTTTTCGTGGCACTTCTTGGTATCTTTGGTACGCGTACCAATTTCCCACAATGGAATTCGGTACGTAGAGTCTCTGGGTGATCACCACCATCCGTTTATGTTGATCTGTTATCCGCACGGTAAAATAAGTGTTTTCTAGCAAGACAACTGTACCTGTCACAAGTCCTGTTTGCCTACTGTCTGGTTGGATGAGCATTCCTCTGACTTTTCTGTCATTAATTGGCCCCCTAGAAGCTCAGACTTAAATCCTATTGAGCATTTTTGTGATGTTTTGGAATAAGGCGTGAAAGGCCATCACACATCACCAACGAACTTTACTGAATTATGAACAGCTTTGCCCAATATTTGGAAAGTCATTCCCGTGAAACATTTCCAGAAACTTATTGAATCTATGCCTCGTCGTGTGGCAGCTGTTACCAAAGCTAGAGGAAGCCCAACTCGTTGCTAGGTAGGTATCCCTAATTCAGTAGCACCTCAGTATATATGCAGTTATATGGAGATAGATATGTTCTCAATACAGTGCTTCTCAAACTTTCACTATTTGTGACCCAATTTTCAATTAAATTTTTATCGCCCCCCCGCTTTTTTAATAATTATAATAATAATGTATTGAATGCAATATAATAATGCACTTGGTGCTAAAGCTAGAATACGAACTTAATAATAAACCATACAAATTAACAAGAAAAGTATTCAGTTTTGTATATGTTACTTTTAAATAATACATATTTTAAGCAAATTACTTTTAAGTAATAGGATAATTATTATGTCAGTTTTTACTTTCGCTAATTTTTAAATTGGAGCAGATTGCAAAATGATATTTAATTGAAGATATATTTCCTTCATCATCAATTTCCAAAAGTAGAAATGTCAATAGAAAATAGTCTATGGTCTATATTGCTCTCTATTGTATCCATCGCATCTAGCATTCTCGCGAACGTCTGCGTGAATCTAGGCAACTTATCGGACGTCTACGCAAAACATGTAAATATGCTGTACCTTGGTGAACTCCAATTAGTCTCGGTCGAGTCGATACTTCTATAGCTACCAAATCTACCTTGAATGTACATATTTAATAGTTTACGCTTTAGTTGCAATTCATAGTATTAAGTATTTACGGCAGTAGAATAACAAAAACATGGATAAATTTTTAAGTCGTAAGCGAACATTCGACGATAATAAAGTATCGACAAGTGCACAAACGAGCATAGTTCTGAAAATTAAATCAAGTAAGTATTCTCAAGAATATTTAAATTTTCGATTCACCATTACTAAAGTAAATGGAGGAGAAAAGCCCCTGTCTGTTGTTTGTTCAGAAATATTGGCAGCAGACAGTATGAAACCTAATAAACTTGAAAGACCTTTGGAAACGCTTCATGGTGAGTACATTAACAAGCATCGACAGTTCTTTAAGTTAAAATTAAAATCATTTGAAAAACAAAAAGCACATAAAAAAAACGTTGTCAGTGAATGACGAAGCTTTACTTACTTTTTACAAAGTACCATACAAAATACCAGATGTAAAAGCCTCACACAATTGGCGAAGAGAGCTTATTTTGACAGCAGTAATTGAGATCGTAGAAACCCTGTTTGGAGACAATTTTGCAAAAGAGTTGCAGTCCATAGGCTGCAACTCTTTCCGCAAATGCAGTCCATAGACTGTAGCTCATAGACTTAAAGAATATATTTTTTTACTTTTATACTTATATACAAATATCAGATTTCCCAAAAAGAAGTTTTTAAAATTGTTAACTTTATATTTAGTAAATAAAGTACTGCACAAAGAACGAATGATATCAATATTTTGAACGTTTAGTTTACAAAAATTTTGCGAATTACTAAAATATTGTACTTTGCAATGCTGTTTATATAAGCCTTTACTGCCGAGTAAACGCTACAATTCTCTCCAAAGTACCACTGTTTTTCACATAAGTGCATTCATACGGTGTATTAGGGAAAAAAAGAAAAGGCATAGATAAGAAAATTTTCTCTGAAATAAGTAAATCCTTCTCAAACATCGTCAAGATCATTTTGTTGCATTCCAAAGCCTTCGGAATAGTTTTATTGGCAGCAACGCAAAGTATCGCATTTCGAAAAGACTTATTCATACGTCCTGTACATTAAATACACTGGTTGAGCGAGACGTGTATATACGCTGATTAATCACCAACTAAGGTGCTAGTTAAGAGGCTAAAATTGGTACGTCAGCATCTTTCTTTTTCATGTTGTAGCTTAAAAATTTAAAAAATTGTAAAATCAGCACAATCATTCTGATCAAAATCAGTTTTGTGAGAAAACTCTTCAATTTTCATGCTATGTGATGCGTTAAGTTGCTTGATGTGTTCCATGATATAGTATCATAAGGAGTACTGAGAAACTTCGATCGTACTAGAATAAAGCAATACAATCATATATTTTATTAATTTTTTCTAAATTAACAAAATACTTATAATTAAAAAGCATTAAAATAAAAAGGAATTTCAATATAAACTGTACTTTTTTACATACCAGTTCAAAATGAAAAACCAGATAAATAAGTTAAACTTTTTATAAAATTTAAAAAGAGAATCAGGGTTAAATCTTCTAAATAGAAAATTAATGACATTAGTTTTAAAATATTTCTTTCTCTTTTTGCAAATGTAAAAGTTAAAAGGGAATAGTAGTTGTACTAGTCATGAAAAATGAATAGATTACGATTTCAAGAAAGAAAGTTTATTCTTTAATACGGCATTAAAAGTGATTCAGCAATTGCTTGAAAAAAAGGAGCGAAACTTTATAAATTAAATATACGGCCTTTTAACTTTCTTAATAGATCTCGACAGTTGGGACTCGAGTTTTTATTAAAGGGAACACTCTCAAATAGGATTACTAAGAAATGGGTGGAAAATAAGATAAAAAGATGCATGAACAAATATTTTCAACCTAGAGAAAGGAGTTTTTCAGGCCTCCAGACATTCTGAATCTGAAATAAATTAAAAATGAGACAAATGTAGTTGAAAAAAATTAAGTATGTTTCCGTAGTAAAAAAAAATCAAACTGCGTATACTTAGTAAGGTAAAAAAATTAAAAAACTTTTCTATGTGAAAATTGTTTTAAAAAAATGAACTTTTAAATTTATATTTTATTTTTCGATAATATATAGTTCTATTTTGAAAACAAATTTAAGAAAAAGGAGAAAGTCTCCTTTTCTTTTGCGTAATCTCTTTCAATCGATAAAAATTATGCAAATAATTATATTTTAACGGATTCTATACGGACTTCTCCTAATTCTCTTGGGGAAAATACTCCTTAACTGTGATATTAGTTTAAAATCTTCTTTCCGTAGAGATGGCTTGGTTTTATGCAAATGCAACTTCCATTTAAGTGCCAGTCGTTGAGTAGGCGAGGTAATCGTTAAGAGTTGATCGTGTAAACTGAAATCCATGTCTTAGCGACTGGTGATCGCGAATTGTAAAATTAATAATAGAAGAATCTTCCAGAGTTGGGTACGTCGGTTTGTAAGAATTGGTCCAAAGATATTAAATTTATTGACGGATTACTATTATATTCTATATATTTGTCGACACAAAAAGAACATAGAGTTTACATACAGAAACCTCTAAAACTTGATGTTCTACGCGACTTCCATAACAATCCTATTTCGGGACACTTAGGTAAAAAGAAAGGCTTACTTTTGCGGATAAGGGACTCGTGCTATCTCCCTTTTAAGCTGTAAATTATTTATGAATATGTTTCTACCTGCAACATATGCCAAAAGGTAAATTATAAAAACACGTTGCCAGCTGGTCAATTAATTCCAATAGATGCTAAATATTCCAATGAAATAATTTCTTTAGATTTGTTGGTCCCATACACAGCACCTAAACCAGAGATATATAGGTTTATTTTAGTTATTAGTAATGTATTTACTAAATGAATAGAAATTTTTCATTTAAGAAAGGCCTCGGCTAAGGCAATAGCTAATGTCCTCTTTGAAAATTATATTCCTCGATATGATCCCCAATTCAAATGATTAGTTATAACTATCCCCAATTCATATCCGAGATTTTTGAAGACTTATGGCGCAGTTTGAACATACTCTACATCAAAATGATTACGTATAGACAACAGTCTAATTAAACAGAGAGTGTAAATGTCACTCTTCTTCAGATAATTACCAGTTACACTGATGACAATCATGAAACCTTGGATCAATTTCTCAACGAAATCGCGTAAACTGCAGAGGTCGCGACTACTAGTGGTCTGGGAGAAAATTTCGCAGATCTCCAGAAAAATGTGGAATATACTTATTCATCACGTTGTGACGGATCTATACGTGGCTCTACTAATTCCTTGGGGATTCTTCTGGGAAGAATTTATAACCAACTTTCACCGAGTAAGGAAGTGTGATTATGTAAATGAAGTATATTACAATAATTCTGTATTCGCGAGTTTGGGGATTTGGCAAGTTAGTTGGTAAGGAGCTGCCGAGTTAGTGGGATAGTTGAAAAGTGAATGGGATCGTGGGAATTATTAAGTGCATTGGAAGTTTATCAATGAAAGTTTACTGAGAGTGGATCAATCGATGAGGATTAAATCCAGATAAGGATCACCTTCAAGGTTCAAGTGGAAAACTCAACTTCATAAAAGTACAGGTATCGTGATTCTTTTTAAATAGAAGTTAACTTATTAGTGTGTGACGTAGTTTATATTGAGCGTGTTTAAGCTATCAGGGAATCAGTTGAGGGTCCGTATTGTTACCGCCAGGCTATTGAGTCTCACCTCCGTGCTCTACTATCTGATCTGTTATCTTAATTAGATTGTCATTGTGTCTGATTGATATTTTGGTATCAATAAATTAATCAGTGGAATCATGTCTGGGGATTATGCAGTTTCTCCCACACACCTAGCCGGGTCTGCGGGTAGACAAGGGGTTTCAGATGGAAGCAGGAACCGACGGGCATTACAACGTTAAATTATATTTTAAGATGCATTGAAACATAATTAATTCATAACAATATATGAAAAGTTATAAAAACGCAATTTTAGTGATGGAATCATCCAGCGGAATCTAGATCGTTACCAAATTTTTGGCGAATAAATTAATTATAATTCAAGCTCTCGTCGGATGCTAAATATAGCTGAGATTTAATTTTGCCGAGAGTTGTTGCTGTTGATAATTCCACCTGTCTGATGGTGACAGATCGACTTCCACGAAATTCACTGCAGAAAAAGCCAGACGTACACCTGTCGTTGGCCGTAGCATTGGACACCATTCAGTAACAATAAATTTGGCTCGATTTCACACCAATTTTGAGGGAGGACACTATGGAGGTGGCCAGGGGCCTTCCACCTCTTTTCCTTTTCCACCATTCTCACGAGAGGACTTGTGGCTCAAATGCTATTTAGAGACCCCCCCCCCCCCTGCATCTATACATTTACAAAGAGCCCTGCCTTCTCCGGGATTTGAAACCCGGCCTTTCGGCCCAGCATTCAGCGCACTAACCTTTCTACCGGATGGGTGACTTTGCCAAGAGTATCAAATCCAAATTTACAATCCAGGAATATTTTACATGTCGCAGTACAATTTGACATGCGTGTGTACGATTTTCGCATCGAGAAAATCTATCGGCTCTAGCCGAGATCGAACCAATGACCATTTGCCGGTTGCCACCGTGATAGACAATTTTTTTTTGTAGTAGGATTCCTAAAAGAATTTTATACTTGTACTGGCTAGTATACCTGTTCTTCGCACGGGGAACTCGGGAAAAAAAAGAAAATATATATGAAAACTGAATGATAAAGAAGTTTTTAATGTTAAATTTAAGGGAATTTCAAATTAAACAAAGAAAAAAGCTTTTAGCATATCTCTACTCAACAAAAAAAACATATTTGCCAAATTTTAAGTCTGTAGGGGACTGAGGAGGAAGGATTTTTAAAAATTTATAAAAGAATTTTTTAAAATTTATAATACCTTGGTAACCACCATGTAGGGCAAAATTCACAAACCTTTTTCTACCCTGATTTCGTCTCTTCTAAAGTTACACGTTTTCCAAATTTCAAGATTTTAGGGTTTGTAGATTATAAAAAAAATTTATGCATGAAACACCGTCGAAAAACCTCTTGGAGAACGAATTTTGCAAAACCCCTAAGCAGATATCTACTCTATGAAATAAAAGTGCATACAAAATTTCATGTTTGTGGGTCTGAAAGCTGAAAAATGGGAATAATTATCTGTAACGCCCCTTAAGCCCTCGCAACTCACCATTGGGGCAAATTTAAGCAAAACCTTTTTTGTAACGGATTTCCACTTCATGAAATCAAATATTTCAAGTTTGTTGGTCCAACTGTTCAAAATCGGGAATATTTATCTACGACACTCTTAAAGTCTTCGCAATGCCCCTTACAGGCCGATTTTCGTAAAATCTGTTCTTGGATGATCTCTACTCAATGAGAGAAATATGCCTACCAATTTTAAAGTCTGTAGTTCTAATTGTTCCCGAGATATCGTAATGGGGGATTTGCTTTTATCCTGTATATACAATGAAAATCGCTTAACACGACACTAAGGGGACTGAAATATTTTATCGTGTTAAAGAAGGGTATTGCAAATTAAACAGAATTAAGTTTATTAGAGTACATTTTATTGACTCAGATATGTATATATGCATGTATTTAATAAAAATCAATGAAACAAAGAATCGCAAGTACTGAATGAAATTTAGTACAAAGTTTTCAAGTTAATTTTTATTGATAAGTTAGCAATACCAAAATCTTTAGTTACTGTAAGGTTGGCAATATAGATTTCCGCTTTTGTCTTTTGTTTATTTTCCGTCTTTCTCTTAAGGTCAACACGTTGAAAATGACCAAATTCAGTCAAGACAGATATGTTTGTTTTTATTTTATTGAATAGAGCTATCTTTTGACTTTACGAAACATACTTTGTTTTGTTTCTACGCTACCTAGAGGCCAAGTTACAATCAATTTTATAAAGTTAAAAAAATCGGAAGTGGGTTTTTGATCTACCAGATGTGGGCATTTAAATTGCTCAAAATCTATCATGGCGAGTCTGATAACTCAAAATATTACGAATGCATTTCTATAACACTTTTTGAACCTGATATTTATGTTATTTTCTAGAGAATGTACTCAAATATTTCTTATTATATGAATACTTTTTGAGTTATGGCTTGTTATTTAAATAATGGTCTCATAAAAGATGCAACATTTCTTATAATGTTTACTCAATCAGCTCTAAAATTTTCAAATTTTAATAAAAAGTTAAAATTTTAGTACATTTTCTAGATAAATGCATCTAATTTGTTTAAGAAATACTTTTACTAATATATATTTATTACTTTTTTCTCTAACTGCTTTGAAGTTTTTCAAAAATATTGCTAAAATTTCACTTATAACTGTGATTTTTGTAAAATTTTGGTAATTTGTTTTAAATTTTGATAGTTAAATAGTAATATTTATTGGTATTGAGTCCTAAAAGAACATTTATAATGTTTTAGTATGCTATTTTGTTAAAAAAAATACTCCGAACGTTTTCGGATACCTTAAGAAAGCTCCATTTTCATTTTAAGCGAAATAGCAATCCTTCCCCCCCCCTCCCGAGCTCTTTGTTATTGTGCTCTAAAAATTTTTCTTAAAAAAAAAAACTCGAACCAAACTTAATGATTTTTCTTATACTGCGATGTACTCGTCACTGAATTCCAAAGCCAACTGATGAGAGATAAGGTGTATTTCTGTCGCGTTTGTAAGGGTGTATAGTGAAAGGAGGTAAGATAACACACTCACACAATTGGCTCCTTTACAGGCTATTCCGAGGGTATTTCAAAGTCAAGTTAACCCACAAAACTTGCGAATGAAACATGTGAAACCAGTTTTCTATTAACCCGCGATCACTCGCGCGGGGTGCTGTGTACACCCCAGCAACAAAAACAGCCTCCTAGAATTTCAAAAAGAATACGCAGAACAGCGATTTTTTCAGTAGCTGCTCATTTTAGGTCATTGAACCTTCAGGCATGATGCAGTCATTCTCGCTCGGACGATTGGAACATAACGATCTTCAAAAAATTTATCTGGGGTACTGAGAACTCCCCGCGAGCAATTGAGTTACGTTTACAGTCTGCTCTGCATGTTTGAAAAATGATTAAAATATTTGTTTTTTAATTTCTACTATGCTTAACATTAATTACGAAGTAAGTTTATTACTGGCATAAACGTTTTACTCGTGGTTACAAAAAATACAAAATTATGTATTTTAAATTGAAAATTTTGCAGGTTTATTTTAAAATAATGTCAGTCTAATTTGTATAAAATAAATTTAATATTTTTATTTGTATCATACAAGAAACATCTTATATTTTACAAATGTGCATCATTTTTTACTTATTTTTTTTCATATTTAAATAAACGTTTTAAAAGTTTGGGGTGTTCTCTACACCCCGCGAGTAACGACGGTAGAAAAACAGGCGCGAGTGACCCGCGGGTTAATTCACACCGCTTTTAAATTTCGCCTTCGTGGCTGGTGTTTTCCTTATTTTGTTCATTTTCAGAAGGAAAATTTTTCATGTCAAGGGAAAAAATGTGATAACATACATAACAGTTTGTGGAGACCATTGTATTATTTCGTGTTAACTGATATTTCATCTTAAGCGTTTTCGTGTTAAACATATTTTATTGTATATAGATTCTTATTCAACTAACACTAAAAAGCTTCATTAATAAAAATTTTCAAAATCACGGTACCGAACATGGTCAGATACTTAAACCTAAAACATTTTTTCCTTTAGTTCAATAAAAGCCGATTTAAAATACATTTCTAGAAATAATTTAACCAGTGTAATAGAATAATTTAACCAGAAAGTGTGTTAAGAAGAATTTCTGTTTCAAAACTGTGGATTTAAGATGGCCAAAAATACCAAATAAGAATATAGTTAAGATAAGCAGAGAAAAGTTCTTTAGTTTTTATATACATTCAAGAAGAAGGATGAGTAAATAATGTTATTTCCTAACACTTTATCAAACAGTTTTTTTTGCTGACTCATTTTACTTATGTTTTATAAGACCGCATAAGAATAATGTGTTCGAAAAAATGGAAAAGACAATATTTTAGCCAAAGATGATGCTTTTATACGACTTTCGTTGATGCAAAATGACTCCGTAGATTAAGCTCGTTGATCAATATACAAAAATATATAATTCAGGTATAAAAAAATGTTATATGTATAATTTTTTTCAAGGTTGCAGAAGATCATTTTCCTGTCCCCTTCATAATGAGCTTTACAAGATTAAGAAGGGGGAAAAAAGCTGGATTTCTTTGGAAATTATTTTTATGTTGTCATTATTTTTTTCTGTAATGATGCACGATATTAAGGCATATTTAAAAAAAAACAGGTTTGATCACAATTTTTTTATTCCTATAAATAAGCTGTTTTAGCGCATAGGAAGTTATATAGCTTAAATATAAAAAATATTATTTTCCTTCAATTTAAAAGGCTAATCATCATAATTTTTGTCAAAATATCTTTGCTGTTCACTTTCTTTGTTTAAAGGATTTTTTTGTGTTGAAATATCAAATATTTTTTTCAGGTTTTTAAGAAAAACAAGACACAAAAGAGCATAGTAAATATTGTCTAATAACGTTAAACCATTTAAAAAAAATCCTGATTAATATGAAAAAATTATTTATGTATATATTTTACAACCCCAATCACTATTTTTTACAAAATTTCTCGAATATATAAATATTTTGAGAAACATATGTCACTATTAATTTGATAAATAATTTCTTTATAGACAAGGTCAGTACAACTAAATGGCCCAGATCATATTTTTAAAACTACTGTACGTATTACAATAAGTGATACATGAATGAAAAGAGAAATATAGCAAGTTTTTCCACCAATGATAAGCAGCACATTCAAGATCACTTTGATTGAAATCCAAACATGGCGACAATGACAGAATTGTTTTTGCATATTATATTATGCATATCGGTTTTTTCAGTTACTTCAGTGCAATGTGCATTTTGAAATCGCTCCGGAAAAGAAGCAATAACCAACAAGAGCATTCGACGATGGTATCATCAATTTAAGAAAACCGGTTGCTTGGGTAAAAAGAAAAGCAGTGGCCGGTGAAGCAGCTCCGAAGAAGCAGTGGAGAGTGTGAGGCACAGTTTTGTTCGAAGTCCCCGGAAGTGTACGAGAGTTGCTGCTTGTAAACTTTAGACAAAATAAAAAAAAGCCTTAGCATTTTAAATGAAGATGAAAGAGTTATTTTTTTTTCTGAGATAAATCCGCTTAAAGTTTTTGTTTCCTATTAGAATGTGAATAAAAACAAACATAAAATATATAATAAATCTTAATTTTTCAACTTGGAGCTTTCAAACTTTGTGAGATGATAGAAAATTACATTAAAAATAATTTAGGCTAAAAGAAATTTTATTTGAATTTTTGATTGATTTTTGTCAATGGAAACGCACTTTGTGCCTTTAAACGAGTAAGATGGACAGAATTTTAAACAACAATATTCCTATGTTTTTTCTTTCTTTTTGCCCTTAAAATACTTATAAATATATTTTAAGAATGAACTTTAAAAAAATCCCTGTCAGAAATTAACTTTTTTGTTACACTAGGATGACTTATAAATCGAGTTAAGATATGGAAAACACAAACACACGAGTGAATTTAGCAAATTTTTCAAATACACTCATCTATTAATTATCAAGAAAATAAAAGATTAATTCTTACGTACCTATAATTATCTTATTCTTTTACTTTGTGTGTTTTATAATAAAAATATGGGAATTTGAATATAATGCATAATGAGAAGATGAATGCACAATGGTTTCAGTGATTATTTATTTATTTAATCGTCTGCTTACAAAAGAAAAAAATAAATAATTAAATAATTGATATGCTTTTGAACTGTTTTCATAAAATTAGTTGAAAGAAAATAAACTTTCTAAAAGGAATAGCTAAGTGGTATCTTTGTTTTAATTCTAACAAACTTCAGTCCAAAATGAAATGAATAACGAAATAATAAAGAAATGAAAACATAAATAAATAATGTTTTTTCCAAAACCTCTGTCTGTGAAAAAGTTTTGACAGAAGTTTAAAACAAACATCAATATAAAAGTTTGTCCAAGAGTTTTCCTTGGAAGAAATGACTATCAATCATCTGTTTGGAAGAAGACAAGATCATTTTCTTATTTTTTTAAAAACAAGTAACATTGGAATTCATATACAAATAAAAAAAATAGATACATTATTCGTGGAGAATAGAATTACATTTTACATAGAAATCAAATATAATGCAGTTTTTTGTAATATGTATGAGTCCAAAACATAGTACTCCATTTATGTCCAATGAACGTTCTATTATTCAAACATATGTTTCACAGAAGAAATTTCAAATTTGCTATCATAAAAATTTATACACATTATTTGAAATTGAGAAATTTATCTGAACAATATGTCGAATATACGACTTAAAATACGCTCAAAGGATTAAAAACCAACGCATAATGAAAATAAAGTCTATCCTCAGCAAGGCATGTATGAGTTTTACAATCATTTCAGATTTTGATCATTGCTGTGAAGAAGAGCCAATTAGGAATGAGCACAAGCTGTCTCATGGAGTGAGAAATCCTGATAATACTTGCTCGATTAATTACTATATTATTTCTAATTCCTGAGATAACGTGGCACATTCTGGGATTCCGTTACAGATGTGTTTACGTAATGTTTGTTTGGACGCATTCGGGAAAACCATTCTGTTATTGGTCCAAGTCCCCCTTCGTGCGGTGTAATTTGAATCCGGCGGCAGGCGTGGGAACTGAGCCGGCATCTTACTGTCGACTACATCAAGGGAGGTCAAAGGTTGACTTCCCTTAAGACATCAGCACTGGGGTGTCCAAGCTGGGATACCTTTCCACGAGAAACTGCTTGACCGTTGAGACGTCACTCGTTCCCGACGGGAAATGGGTCTTTGGTAAACACCGCCGTAGGAGGAAGAGATCAGTTGAATTAAATCAAGAACATGTTTGGTTGACCTTAAGACAATTTATAACAAGATGTACCGTGTACAATTATGTATTATCTTGTTGAAAAGTAAGTCTGAGGTATTACAACAGAAATGGCTACACAATGCTTTGAAAAATTTTCTCTACTTACCTATACAAGCAGAACCAATTATAAAAATAGACTCAAAGGTGTAAGACTTTGTTTTTAGTCAGGAATTTATAAAACTTACATCTATCATTGCTTCACTTATGCTACTCGCTTGTATATCAAGCTCAATCACAGAGATGTTTGGTTTCATTTCCATTGATGACGCTGGCTGAGGATGATAAACTTTATTGTTTTGTCAAATTTCCAAATATTTCTTGAAGGTGGTTAGAGTAATTCTTAAGATTAAATTCTCAAAACAACATGGCAGCATGTCCAGACATAAGCTTAAGATTCTGAGAATATTATTTTCCTGGATAAATAAAACCCTCGCCTAGTCATTCGTTACAAACTTACAGTACTGAGGCTGTAATGGTTTCCCGTGAGTCTGATAATTTACAGAATTTCAAAAATCTGTACATGTAAGACTATGACTCGAACCCGCCATGGCATTACATGTAGTCGAAATTGTACGAAACATCAAAAAATAATCGCAGACACAAATAACCTACTTATATATTTTTTAAATAATCTGGCTAATTCAACATACGAGGGACAGATCTATTTAGCTATAAAAATTAAAATATTTAAAATTCACTTATCTATAATCACTTAGAAAGTTGCTGGCTCCCTGATGCTGATGTTTCAAAGAACTCATGATACAGTCAAACCTCCTATAACGCGGTACTCTCAGAACGTGGTTTCCATATAACGCGGAGCTGAAATTGCGACAGCCCTCCTATAACGCGGTACTCTTACAGCGCGGTTTCCGTTCAACAACGTCCCGTCAGTTCTTTCCGTGCACCCAATGAATGGTTTTAACTGTATATGTTCATATAAACATTCAAGCTTATCTCTTAGCAGCTTACGGCATCGCTTTTAGTCGTCTAAGAGCTCTTTCACAGTACGTCTCGTTGGTGACCAATTCTTTCTAAAATTTTGTCTGCACCGTCCATTCGTTTAGCTTTTTGCTGCTTAATTTGTGGTTTATAATTGGACAACATTACACAATACTGTAAGTAATATTCTTCAATTGTTCTAATATAATAATAATAAAGTAATTTTAACCCTAGATTTGCATCATGTCAAACACAAAAGAAACAAGGAAAGGATTAAAAAGAAAGTTTATATCGCTTGAAGATAAAATCCAAATTTTATATCACTTGAAGATAAAATCCAAATTTTAAATCGTTTAGAAGGCGGGGGAAAATATCGTCTGTTGCAAAATCAACACATTTGAATGAATCTACAATTCGAACCTTAAAGAAAAATGTGGATAATATAAGGAAAACTCTGGCAGATGGCTGTCCGTTAGGTGCGAAACGTGTTACTCGCACACGAAATTCTAATATGGTTAAAATGGAACGGGCGTTAATGATCTGGTTGGAAGACTGTATAGCCAAAAAGATTCCTATCAGTGGAAATCTTATCAAGCAGAAAGCATTTAAAATCTACGAACATTTAAGGAATATTGGGCATTCTTATGCAAAGGGTAGAAAATCATTCGTTTGTCGCGAGTAAAGGATGGTTTGAAAAACTAAAAAAAAAAGATACACATTGAACAATATTAAGTTTCAAGGAGAACAGGCCTCAGCAGATGCTGAGGCTGCCGAAAATTATAAGCTGAAACTAGCTAGAATTATCAATGAAGGAGGTTATTCACATGATCAGATTTTTAACGCCGATGAGACAGCATTATATTGGAAAAAGCTACCATCTAGGACCTTCATTTCGAAAAATCAAAGGCGTGCTGAGGGGTTTAAACCTTCAAAAGAACGTATCACCCTTCATGTGTGCAGCAATCTATCAGGGAGCCTGATGATAAAACCAATGATAATAAATCGTTCAACTCCCCGTGTAATGAAAAACATTAAGAAGACCCAATTGCATGTATTCTGGCGATCTAAAAGGAAAGCTTGGATGACTCAAGATTTATTTAAGAATTGGTTTTATAATTGTTTTATCCCGGCAGTGGAAACATATACGACGGGAAAAAATTTGTATTTCAAAGTTTTATTGGTTCTTGATAACGCTGGTTGCCACAACATAGAACTGGATCATCCAAATGTGAAAATTGTCTTCCTTCCTCCTAACTGCACGTCATTCATACAACCTTTGGACCAAGGAGTCATTCAAACGTTAAGAATGTGCTACACATGCCAAATTTTCCAAACCATTTTCGACAGATAAGGAAATAGTGAAAATAAAACTCTTACTCAAGTGTGGATGGAATTTTCTATTTTAGATTGTATTAGAACCGTGTCATCGGCTTGCGCGGAAATTAAACCATCAACGCTTAATACGTGTTGGAAACCACATTTACCTCAGATGGTTCAAGCAATACAAGATGATTCTACAATTTCACTCCCAGTTACAGAAATAGTAAACATTGCTTCTCGTTTAAGCACTGAAGAATTTGCAGTAAACTATCAGGGTGTAAAATAACTTGGACTCGGAGAATAAACTTTAGATGAGGAAGAACTGATAGAATTAACTGATGTACCCACCGCAAATGCATTGGTAAACGAAAATAAGGAAAATGAATGGGTGCCAAATCTCGATTTACAAGATGTGAAAAAAGGGCTAAATTTGGCAAAAGAATTGGAACTTCATTTTATTCAAACTGATCATCCAACGGTGCGCAGGGCAAAGTTTAAACGAGAGTTAAGAAATTGCTTAGCTTTCTATAGAGAGGTTTCAGTGGAGTTAGAAAAAAAAGCTACAATCGAAAACCAATGGGAAGATGAACCAAGTGAGGAAGACATTTTGCCCATTAAAAGAAGGGGAGTTAGGCGACTCATATCTGACAGCGAGGACGAGTGTTGAAAAATATTACATAATTTTACAAAAGTCTTTCTTGTTTTGGTTGGAAAACAGTTTTTTAGTTTAGTTTTTGTCTCATTTTTCCCCATCATTTCCTTATATGAACTCTTCAATTCAATAAAAATAATTTATAATTTATCTTGTCTTTTGTATTTATTGGTCTCCATATAACGCGGTTCGAATGATGTGATTTGTACTAATTCTGAGTTTCTTATAGCGCGGTTCCATACAACGCGGTCGACGGTTTCCACAGAACGCGCTACGAATTAGCCTTGTTTGTACGGTTAAATCCGAGTTTCTTATAGCGCGGTTTCCATATAACGCGGTACGCACTCACCGCGTTATAGGAGGGTTGACTGTACATCTATTTGTAAAAGATAGATGGGTCACACGAAAAAAAGGTCACGACGCTCACATGATTAAGACAAACACGTATTATTCATTGAGTTCAAAACAATCATTAAACGAATTGTACTTGTTGTTCGATTTGTAAAACTTAAAGTATCAAATTTCATCACCGGGTAAACATTTACAGAAGTTATAAGATAAAATTTCATAAAGAATTTAAAATTATAGAAATCTTATTTTATGCATGTATTTTTAAATAAAATGTATTTTGTATACCTATGTGCATTATCATTATTGAAAATATTTACTTTTCAAGAGAAAGTTTTTTTTCAAAGAGCAAAAGTTGGCAACAACGAAGCACATGAACTGATCAGCTGATTGCGTTTATCGTGTAACTATAACATCACATGAATTTTTGAACTGATTGGCTCGAAACACGTAGTAGCCCTTATCATATGACTTTGATGTCACATGAATTTAACTCATTGAATCTGCTCCAAAATGAAGATTGATCTTACGATCTCTTTAATTTCATAGTGGATAAATGCCTAGTTCTTGGCAATGAATTACTATGTAAGCAACAGAATAAATAATGTTTCCCTCTTGCAGTGTAAATATCCGAATTCCTAACCGTGTATACACTAAAACTCATCTGAAATCCTTGCTTTATACACTAAAACTCATCTGAATATACTATTTCCCCTATAAAGAGGGGACAGTTACATTTTCAATAAATATTACTAAAAAAAAACCTGAGTTCATTAGTTCAGCGTTTCTCAAATTGTGTGGCGAAAACACTTTACAAGAGAGGCGCGAGCACATTGAAAAGTCGAATACAAAAGATTATTTACGAAAACTATTAATTTATAAAAAGTAAACAAGCACACAAATTACATTCTGACATATTAAAAATAAAATACATATTTACAATGATATAATACACTTATAAATGTATCAGTACTGTACAATATATTTTATAATTAATTTAACATTACTAAGTTAAGAACAAATTTAAAAATTACCAATGACCTCGTGCTTTTCGTATAAAAAATGATATCCAAAAATATTAATATTTATCTTGATAATTTGTACAGTTTATAATTAATCCCTTAACATCCGGTTAAAGTTACGTAAATCGTTTTCCAATGCCACCGTTTTCAACGTAAGCGTGCCTATGTGATGTATGGGGGGGGGGGGGTAGAAAAGGAATAAATAAGCAAATCCTATGAAATAAGTAAATTCTTCACAAACACTGTCAAGGTCCTTGTATTGCATTTCAAAGCCTTCGGAATAATTTTATGGGTTGCAGTGCACAGAAAAGATCGTACTTCGGAAAGACGTATATATACGTCTTAGGCAATTATCGTTTTGTTTAGCGAGACGTTTATATACATCGGTGGCACGTAAGAGGTTGTAGTCGTGTATAGCCTTATGCGTCAGAGTATAGTATTATTGAATTCAATACATTATTATTGTATGGAGGGGGGACGATGAAAATTATGACTGAATATTGGGTCTCTAATATTAAGAGTTTGAGAAGCCCTGCATTAATTGATTATTCTGAAATTTTATTTTATATTAATTTAAATCCCCATTTTCACATTTTTATCGCAATTAGTGACGAAAATGATTGAATAGGAGTGGCATCCATGCTTACATAAAAGAATTGGAATGACTTTCATGGTGCATGGTCCTTTTTTTGTCTTAGAGTATAGATAAAAGAGGAAAATTCTTTTTTAATGAATAATTGGCAAGTAATGATTACTGGCACATGATTACATGATTTACACTTGACTATAAAATTTAAACCAAGACCATAGTGTTATTATTATTTATTTTTAACATATCTGATTCATACTTTCTTAAAAACTATTAATCAAATAACAAACGTTGTTAGTTATCTACAGATTTTAGAATTTTTCAAATTTTATTCTATTATTTTATTTAAAAGCTTTTATGAGAATCAAAAGTTTTACTTCATTTCTGAAATCTAATAATCACTTAGCGTAAAGGTTTATGTTTAAAAAGTTCTGAAAATTCTTTGGAAACTCGACGTGTTATTTCAAATCTTTATAAAATGTCAATAATATCTTGCTTCGAATTAAGCGATAAACTTATGGAATGTATTTGAATTCCTTTGCATAAAATAAGACGAGAGAGAATAGTATAAATATTATTTTCTCTTGTTATCAGCCCTTCAGATATCTGATTCTATTTAATAAGCCATACTTTAAATTCATAAGGATATAATATTGTTCTATAGAATAAAACTTGAGAGCTATCAAAAGAATTCTTAAATACAATCTAAATTATTAACATATGTTTACCATAGAAGAAAAAGTCTACTTCTATTCGTATATTCAAGCCCATAGTTTATTTCAGCTTAAAATATTCAACGGCTAGATATTTAGAAGCGTAAAATTCATTTTCTTTTACTAACTAATCTTTTATGATATATGAATGCTTCTGCGTTATAGATGTCTCAAGTGACTGTAAATGAAGGAATATAACTCACGAAATCATTGAAAATAAAATTTATAGACGGGCATTAAACAAGATGTCACGAAACTCTACATTAAGTGGACATGAGATGAGAGAGAATGCCATATCAGTTCTGGGAAATACAGAAAAAAAGATTCCATACCACTTTTTATCCATAATAATCCTAGCCAATTCTTAAATTCACAAAACTTTTCATTACAAAAATACATGTGTTGAACCCCCCTCCCCAATGGCATTATTAGGTACTATGGATACAATTCCACAATTTTACAATGATTTTTTCATTAAAGTAATCTTACATAGCCATGCTATTAATCATAGTCACAAATCGGTGAGAAAAAAGTGTGCTGATTTAGCTAAAATCAATTTACTTTGCTAGTGTAGGGATTTTTAGAATATCACCTCACCTAACTTTGTCTCCCATAAAAAAATAACATAGCACACAAAAGGGGAATCACTTAGTTAAGATTCCTAAATAGTTCAACATTTCCAACTTTTCTTTCTCTAACAATTATCGCCTTTTTATTCTTCAATACACCTTTCTATTAAAACCAACTACCAAAACAATATTTGTATTCACTCAAAGAATCTGAGAAATGGACTAATGATAATACATGTGATAGTCAATAAAAAAAAAACAGTAGAGCGATTTGGGTGACGATGTTGTTACAACAAAAATGATAGAATTGTACAGAAGAATGGTCTCACTTGTATCAAATAAAAAGAACACATTTACACATCAGAGAGAGAAATAGAAAAAGTAATTTACGGAATTTAAAAGCATCAGACATTGCCTCTCAAACTTTCATAATTTGCGATCCAATTTTCAATTAGAATTAGCACTTCTCTATACAATAAAAATGTACTTCAACTTTAAATGTACAGTACAATTATAATTATAAACCATACAAATTATAAAAAGATAAGTAATAAATTCCATATATTTAATTTGTTTTTAATTTAGTAATGATAAATTAATTATCAAAAATATTATGCAGTTCTGATACATGTATAAGTAAATTATATCAGCGTAAATGTGCATTTAATTTTTATTATGTTAAAATGTATTTTGTTTTACTTCCTTTCAGTAAATTAATACTTATTTTATATAAATCTTTTATTTTTGTCTGTTCAATATGCTTGCGCCCCCCACATAGGAATATCAAATGCTGGTGTGTGTGTGTAAGAGACTTATTTTTACTTCTTTAATTTATGTGATTTTAAAGTTTACTACGCTATATATTTAAATTTCTGATACAACACTGATGTATAAATTAATTGCTGGTATAAAAAACTGATATTAAAAAACCGGTATGAAAATAATCACTATTTTATAAGGATTTGAATCAATGTATAAAGCAACAAATAATATTTCTGATTAATATTTATTATTCGGAGGATTTAAAAAGTAATTGCCTGCAAACTGGATAAAATAGTTTTATTCACTTGAAAATTCCATCAAACTGTTACAAAATTAATACCTTTTTAATAATCATGTAAATACCTCTTTATCTTTACAGACACTTTGATTCGTCATATTGTTTTATCCACATGTTTTAGTCCACATGGAAGTATTATAAATAATAACTAGAGTTAAGCAAAATTTCTTACACTTTTATCTATTATTTATTTACAACCACGTTCAAAGAACAATAAATTACAATTTATTTATCATTTTTTGTAGAGAAATATAAAAATAATTAAATATAAAATTTGAAGTGAACTGTTAATTTTTTTGCTTAAAAGACGGCTTAGAACGCATTATAATAAAGTTGTCGAAGATTTTTAAAATAAGCTAAATATTGAGAATAGAGTGTTATTAAAATTGTGTTTTCCCCTCATTTAAAGAAAAGATTACATTTGTTGAACAATGATTTTCATAGCAATAATTATACATTTTACGAAACAGACGATTTTTTTTATAAATGAATCGTAGAATAAATTGTAGAAGATATCGTTTGGCTCAAAACAGATATAGAACAGATTTTTTTGAGTATACGAGTCGCGCGGTAAAGATCAAATTGAATATGTATTTATAATTACAAATACACCTAAGCAAATTCTATAAACATGGTTCCAAAAATGTTAATTTCAATTTTATTAATTGTCTTTTAATTCACTTCGACAATACTTTCGTAAGAAAAACAGGGGGATTTGAGTGCATTGAATTTATTTTCATACATCATAAAAGCTTCTATCGCACTCAAAATTGGAAAAAAGAATACTGTGTCTGAAGCGCAAGGCAGCAATGAATTGCAAATTCTATCTCTTCAGATTGAACTTCTGCAAAAGTTGCGCTATATAAGAAAGCCTACTTTTAGATTGTATTGTATGTGGTTGCTATGACAACGCCATTTGGAAAATTTGATGTCGAGATAGGAAAACAAAGGCACAACATCCGAAGTACCTACTTTTATTTCAGCCGTAAAACAGTGAAATAAATACAAATGTGCCAAACAATGAAATACTAACTCCTGTAAGAAACATCTCTCTATATATATTCTTATCCTAAAAATGTAACAAGTATTTGAAAGAAATGTTTATGTATATTTAACATTCCTTAATTAAAATAGATTTAAAGAGACACACTTTGAGAGTACAAGCGAGATTTAAATGTACTTTGAAAAAGAAAATTCGAAAGAAAAAACACAATGTAGTCAATGAATTTATTACTTTGTAATTACAATCTTATTATTTGAATCACAAACTTATGTTTCTAGGAAAAAGGAATACATTATAATAAATTCAAATTTAAATATAATCATATATTTTTATTATTATTCAATAATTTCCCCTTATTTTTTAAATAATAATATTACTGATTCACTAGACATTTTATTTTTCTCTTGTTCAATCTATGCTTTCACAAATAAAAGCAAATATATATACAGTGGACCACAAAAGTGTTCCCGCACATGCAATTTCCGATAAAATTTAATGTTTTCGACTAATAAAAGTTAATACATTGGAACTGTAATTTTTTATGGCATCTGCAGCTAGTTCTAATGGAATGACATAATATTTTTTTTTAAAAAAAATAGTATTAATATTATTTTAAAAAATTAATAATCAAAAAGCTACTGAAAAATTATGCCACAAAAGTCTTCGTACACTTAACAAAAATCTCAACATAGCTTTAAATATTGTATTTCTTTCTTAATTTATACTTAGTAGGATATCTTTTAGTGTCCACAACACCTTTTAAACGTCTTGGTATAGATTTAATCAGTTTTTTTGTAATTTCTGTATCGATTTTCCTCCATGCTTCTGTAATTATTATTTTTACTTCCCATTATGTGTTTATATGTCCTGTTTTATTTTTTTTAAATCAAATTCTCGTCAAATATGTTCTACTGGGCTAAATAAACTCATTGAGGAGGTGATTTCAGCATTTTGGGACAGTTATAGAGACGCCAGTGGCGTACATTGAGGGCAGTGCTCTTGGCGTCATTACCATGTTAAAAAATGAAGTCGTTTTCAATATCCAAATTTTGGGCGGATAATTTAAAATTTCTCTTTAAAATATTTAATTAGAGTTCATGATTAATAATACCATAAAAAAATACCAAATTACCTAATTTTGAGGCCGATTTACTACCCCACGAAAGAACACCTCCACCTCCATGTTTCACCATGGAAGTGGAGGAGTTCTTGTTCCATATAAACTCATGGGATTAAATTCCTCATTTTTTCATTTACAAACTATTATATGCCCATCAGAACCAAGAATTTTTCATTTTCTGTCATCCAATCAATTTGCTATCAATTTTGAATATTCTGAAACTTAATCCCAAGAATCCAGTTAGATTAATGAACTATGGAGGTGGAAGTGTTCTTGTGTGGGGGTGTAAATCGGCCTCAAAATTAGGTAATTTGGTATTTTTTGATGGTATTATTAATCAAGAGCTCTATTTAAATATTTTAAGGAGAAATTTTAAATTAGCCGCCCAAAATTTGGAAATTGTAGACGACTTCATCTTTTAACAGGATAATGACGCCAAGCGCACTGCTCTCAATGTATGCCGCTGGTGTCTATATAACTATCCCAAAATTCTGAAAACACCTCCACGATCGGTTTATTTAGCCCAATAGAGCATATTGGGGAGAATTTGATTTTTAAAAAAAAGAAAACATGACACATATAAACACACATGGGAAGTAAATAAATATTCACAGAAGCATTTAAGAAAATCAATGCAGAAATTACAAAAAACTGCTTAAATATATACCAAGACGTTTAAAAGTTGTTATGGATACTAAAATATATCCTATTAAGTATTAAATTAAGTGAGAAATACAATATTTAAAGCTATGTTGAGATTTTTGTAAAGTGTACGAAGACTTTTGTGGCATAATTTTTCAATAGCTTTTTGATTATTAATTTTTAAAAATAATAGTTAAACTATTTTTAAAATGGATTATGACATTGATTTAAGAACAATTTGCAGATATATGAAAATTACAATTCCAACATATTAATTTTTATTAGTCGAAAACATTAAATATTATCCGAAACTGAAAGTGCACGAACACTTTTTTGGTCCACTGTATATATATA